>OMMV01147109.1:2759-13212 GCA_900302635.1 Chatrabus melanurus
TTGAATATGTTAAAAACTTTTGGCAGTTCAACTGGACTCCTGGATGCCTCGGGCACCTCTCACTCTCAGAGTCCAATTTTCACACAGAGCATGGAAAGAATTACCCTCAGATATCAAGAGCTGAGGACACTTGTGGGCCATTTTAGGGGGTCTGACACCTTTGCGGGTGTCTCCACCAAGTGATTTTTCAGAACCTTTTTCAGGGCCAGGCAAGTCCCTGTGAAGGGGTGTGTATTTCTGAGCAGCCCTGAAATGCCATTGGGTGGGGCTCGATGCTGATCTGTCGAACTCACACACCCAAAGGCGACAACAACACAAGCAGCATTTGTGAAAGTGAAAGTAAGCAGAAATGAACAGAAGAACCACAATGGACAGAAAAGCCAACAGATGGACTGACGAGGAGGTACAGGCGACGGAAGAGGTCCAGTGAGGATTTGAATCCTCGAGGAGGAATGAGAAAATCTGCGTCAGTGCACGTGGCTAAGAACCACCGCGGAACAGTGCCGAGATAAAAGTTGAGGCACAACTATAAGCGTCTGAACACACCGCGAAAAAGTGCCGAGAGAAAAGAGAAAATTGTTGCAGGACTACAAGTGTCTGAGTGACCACAACAATAAAAGTTGCTCAGATCGCAAAACCAGCGGAATAATGCGCCACACACCTTTGTGTGCTGGCAACGTGGGGACAAAAGACTCCCTGCATTTTTGTTCAATGACGGGCATTGCAGTCAAAAGGACATTGCAATCAAGAAGTCTGCAGTCAGGTAAACAATTAATGAAATACAGATGTTTAAGAGTTTGCATTACCTAGCAATCTAGTGTGAAGCCAAATTTTTAAAAAAGCTTAAATTACTCCTGCTTTTGCCTTTTGACTAGCACACTAACATTGGATGGTAACAACAGGTAGCAAGTAAACTTTTTTATGTTGCCTTGCATCTAACGTTAAGGTTAAAGTTTGCTTTCTAGCTATCACTAGCATTAGATGTTGCTGTCACTGGGAGCCAGGTGCGTCTTCACCGCAGTGGAGACACAACAGCTGAGAAGGCCAATGAAGGGGCGTTCCTGTAAACGTAGTGAGACCTGGGCTATAGGTCGAATTCCTGCAGTGGAAACGTGCCTCATGTTTGCCCGGCGTTACATCAAGTTGTGCAGGGCCTGCTCTAGGCCATCCTGAGCTGATTGCAGGAGGGGCCAAGGTGGCTGGGTTTCCACCAAACTCCAGAAAAAAAAGAGACCTTTTCTGACTTTTGCCGAGTGGTGTCTGTGAGTGGGAGGACTTAGCATGGAATGCAAACAGGTGAGGGCTGCTTGGGGAAACCAGCTGAGGTGCACCGAACTGTAACTCAGTGCCAAACTCAGCCAGATGTAAGAGCACCTTTAATATTTAGTGAACTGCCTTTAGAGAATTTATCACTATGCACTAGAGCTGCAACAATCGACTATTAAATTAATCATTTTAAGTAATTTTTTTGAAATACCCAAATTTTCTGATTTCAGCTTCTTAAATATGAATCCATCCATTCTCAGTACCCGCTTAATCCAATCAAGGGTCACGGGAGCCTATCCCAGCAGTCATTGGGCAAGAGGTGGGTTACACCCTGGACAGGCCGCCAGTCCATCGCAGGGCCACACAAACCTAAGGCCAATTTCAGAGTCACCAATTCGCCTAACATGCATGTCTTTGGAAGTGGGAGGAAGCCGGAGCACCCAGAGGGAACCCACACAGGTACGGGGAGAACATGCAAACTCCACACAGAAAGGAACTGGACACGGTGGGAATCGAACCCCAGACCTTCTTGCTGTGAGGCAAGAGTGCTAACCACTGAGCCACCATGCTGCCTTAAATATGAATGTTCTGGTTTATTTTACTAGATTCTTCACTCCTCTCTGGCAATAAACTGAATATCTTTGGGCTGTGGACAAAACAAGATATTTAAGGGCATCATCTTGGGCTCTGGAAAACATTGATTGACATTTTTCACCATTTTCTCACATTTTATGGGCCTAAGAATTAATTGATTAATTGAGAAAATAATCGATTATGAAAATAATCATTAGTTGCAGCCCTAGCACAAACACACTATATGTTAGTGGTATAGGCCCAGCTTTCATGTGACAAATGTAACAAGGCAGCCTACTTTGTCATAAAATATGATGAGAAATCATTTCCACACTCCATGGACCTCCTGCATTATCCACAGTGTAATGCCGGAAAGTATTCCTGCAGGAGTTGGGAGGAAGTGATGATATTCTGACACCCAGTTAAATCTATTGGCATCTCAGAATATTGAAATTAAGCACAGTGACAAAAGCAAACCTTGAGATCTCGATGTGATTCCATTTTTCAATTTTGGCATCAGTAAGCTGCCACCTAATCCGTTTGAACAGTTAATTAAAAGCAGAAGAAATTACTGCTCACACCCACTGCAGCAACATAACCATGTTACAGAAAATGAGAAATTTTAAAGCCTTTCATACAGAAATACTTTTTCTTTTCTCTTTGACAAACATACTGTAACAGCAAAAAGAAGTTTGAGCTATTAAAATTTACATTACATTTTATGACTCTTCTTCATTATTTGAGTTGTTACAATTCCAATCAGAAGCTCTAATTAGTTTGATGAATCCATATTCATTACTTTTGTCATTATACAGGGCACTTTAGGAACCACTTAAACTTTATGATTTGTGTTAATTTCTCTATGTCAATGACTGAAAATGAGCAGCATATTTGTACTTAATATCAAAGCCGTGACTTTTGCGTGTGACATGTTCTTGGTGTTACAATTCACATGTACAATGTTCAGTACAACAACCAAATGCCATCAGAATGCTGTGGAAATCCCTAGGCATCCAGAGCGGATGATAAACCACATAAAAGAACAGTTATCAATTGTCCTATTGACGAAGATCTTGGCATTAATCCCATTTTTATGCCTGAGATTTACATTTCCTGTGGTAAATCTAATGTACCATAAGACGCATATATGTCGTGCTATAAAAAGCAAATGTCCAAATCTTTATATTTACTCAGCCCTTACAGTGAAGCCCTTCAGTCATCGTAAAACTGTAATGAGGCAGTAAATTCCACAAAATTAAACCTAGATGCCTTGTGTGCAGTAAAAGCAAGCAAAGAGATAATTTATAAGCAGAGTCCCGAGCGGCTGAAGGTGGTGCGCGCTGCCAGATTGTTGCTATAACCAACATGTCGGTGTGAGAGATCTAAATGTCAAAGCCTGATGTTGATATCAAATGTCAAGAAATGAAGATGAATTTCAGCACACCAGAGTTCCCGGTAATTGCTTTTTTTAATGTCTTTTTTCCTCCCAGAAGAATTAACATGCTACGCTAGGCTAACATGGTAAAAACTGTTTCCACTCCGGCTTCCTCTGTTATGTTTTCCGTTACCGACGTGTAGCCCCTAGTGGTAATAATGAACTGCAAAAAAGAACAGCTATGCAACGATCTGTGAATATCGCTCGAGATGATGCCGACAGGCAGCAATGTAGAATTAAGCCAGGCTTTCTTTCCTGTTCCAGTTGCCCAAGTCCGAAAGTAAATATGTTTGAAGTTGTAGACGGGTCCATAAGTTGTTGGAACCACAATGGAGTTGAAATGAAACAATCAAGATGTGATTGTAGTGTAGACATTCAGCTTTAATTCAAGGGGTTAAACAAAAATACTTCATTAACCATTTAGGAATTACAGCCATTTGGATGCACACTGTCTCCATTTTTAGAAGGAAGTCCAATATACTGAGGCCCACTGGTGCTGGTGATTATCCCTGGATTCTGTAGCATGAAGTGGATGAGAGTCTACCACTTCCCCTGGATGGGACGCCAGAGCCTTGCAGGCTACTTCCCCAGCCAAGGCTGGAACCCATTTACAGCTAGGTGGACTGGGACAATTCTATTCCATGAGGCCGGAAGGGCTGATGGAATAGAATTTTCTCGCAATTTTGTGTCTCCATCTGGTATCGAGCTGTCTCAGCCCAGTGTGCTAGGGGCCTTACTTCCCTAGCCAAGGCTGGTACCCATTTATAGCTGGGTGGACGGAGACAATGCAGATGAAGTGTCTTGTCCAACCAAGGACACAGACAGATAGTCTGACTGGGCCTTTTCAAAACCTCAGAATAAATATGTTTGAATTTTGAGGCCACCACCCAAGAAACTGCTAGCAAGAAACTGGAGAGAATGCAACTTTTGTGTGTTCACACCACCATTCACAGCTTCATGGGCGAGTGGGGCAGATGAGGAAGAAAACAGGTCAAACTCTGCTTGAGATTCCCATGCGCCTTCTGAAATTTCAACTTATTCTTTTTAAGAAAATCCTTCTCTGTGCCACTCCACCATGAAGCTGAATAACTGGTGATGCAAAGGCCCTCTTCTCCGTTCAACCAATGCAGTCACCATTTTAATGCCTACTGCCCACATTGTTGAAGTAGCAAATGTAGTTACGCACACCTGTGCACCCACAGGCATGTTGGCCTTAAAATGACATGTGGTCAGGTGCCGTGTTGTCCCATAAAACAACAAAAACCTGGTGTAAAGTTGAGTGTGTTTTTTCCTGCTATTTATAGATCACAATATTCAGATGCAACTTCAATAGGCGCGTTCACGACGCACGTACAGGCACGTACAGGCACGTACACTTGTCCTCCTAATCATCAGTTACCAAACTAAAATGAATCTGAATTGAAAAGAAAAAAATAAACATCAAATAAAAGTAAAACCACTAAACAAATACAAAATTTTCATAATTCTGGTTTGCACCATGATCTTATGCTGGTTGTCTTCCTCCTCGTGTTCACAGGCAGGGAGCACCAAGATGGAGCTGGCCATGGGAGGGCTCAGGAGAAGCAGTGGTCTGTGTCCACCTGATGGGATATGGAGGAGATCAGGTGGTCAGAGAAGGAGGTTGTCCCAACACATTCTCACTCGCAACTCGTCACATTTTGGTGCAAAAGGTTCATTTTGACCAAACTTCAATGTCTAGACCCTTTGTGTCACTACAGTATGTGACGCACGGGGAAACGCTAAACCTAACCTTAACCATGACCTTAACCATAACCCAAACATAGATGATCCCTGATGACAGGGAAGTGAAGCAGATAGTTCTGTCCGTTATCAGAGAGAAATGATGCTGCTGTAAAAAAAAGCGCATTTCCCTGTGCGTCACTATGTGACGAGAAGGGGATACCCAACCCGTCACATAGTGATGCAAAGGGACACTGACCAAGCGTCAAAATGTGATGAGTTGGGAGTGAGAATGTGTAGGTTTTCGAGGAACAAGGTGCTCAATTTCTTCACCTCAGGGAGCTCTGGTGGAAGACAACAGCTCCCATGAATGACCTGTGCTTCCTCATTACACGTCGTGTAAATAGCAAAGTGGAATTAGACAGGCTCCAAATGCAGTTGCGCTTTGCACTCTAGACTGTGCACAAAAGGTGAATTGAATATAGGCCACAAAGATGTAAAAAGAATGTGTCTTACTTTTGAGAGCAGGTCTTGGCTGGTTTTAGGAACAAATTCATATTTACTGTTGAAAAGGATCTATCAAGAAGCTTTGCACTGTGTGCTGGATTAGATTTTGGTTTATGAAGTCTATGTTGGCACTGAATTCGGCAAAGAAGAGATGATGTCTCTCGCCACATGTTGCACAATCAAATACAACCCACAATGGTACCCAAGAAGACTGGAGCTTAAGACGGCACAGCTAGAAAGGAAACAATGTGACCTACATTTAGACACACAGGAGCAAAGCAACCTACTGTAGATTTAACAGAAAAGAGACATTTGTTGCAAAACATATTGACCATCGTAAGCTTATTTTATCTAACAAAAAAAAAATTAGCCATTAGTTTTATACAGAAGATATCTTAGATTGCCCTAATTATTTAAGCTATTCAATTTAATGAAATTTTGTTCATTTGTACTGCACATTATGGCACATTATTTTATGGAATGTTGCGTAGTTAATTTGTCTTTGTATTTCTGCAATAAACCTTATTTTGCATTGATAACGTTGTTTAGAACTTATATTTTACTATGGCTTATCAATACTTGGGTTGCCCTTAAAATGCCTTTTAAACTATAACTTTTGATGCCTACTTGTTATTCTTAGGGGGACAGATTTAGAGGTGATGTTCGTCAACCTTTAGCATGAAAAGCTGTTATGTAACACTGTTAGTTGTTGCTATTGTGTTTATTATAATGAGTGACACAGCCTCTACCAGAAAAACAGGTTACAAATATACGTTTCTCATATTGTGTTTTTTTTAAATAGTACACGATGTTGGTGAATTTTTGGTCCATCCCCTCTTGACAGTAACCATGCATCTGCCACAGCCAGGTGAAATGTGGGCGTCCACTTGGCCTTTTCCAGCCACTGGTGTCCTCAACACTGAGGCACCTGCATTCTGGATCACACCCAGAGAAATGCCTTTTGGAGCTTCATCTCAGGAAAAGGCAAAACCACAGGACAGCACCACCAAGGATTTTGTCTTTGGAGGGTGGCGACTGGTGCGGTGCTGAGGGATCGTCCACTGCATGTCCAAAGCAGAGACGGTTCATATAGATGACATCTGGAACATCTTTCTCTTAGTAAGGATGACCATCTTCCACTTCAATAATAACAAATTATCAAAATTATGCCACAGGGAACTCTGCTGTATATACTGATAACAAACATACCAGTGACTTCCAAATCTTCCTTTTGTTACCACAAGTCAATAGTTATGTTTAAGTTGAAGATTTCTGTCTGTTAGTTTGGTTGTCAGCAGGATATCTCAAAGTTGACATGAACTTTTTTTGAATGAAATTAGGTGGAGGGTCAGAATTTGGGTGAAGGAAGAGATGATTAAATGTTGGTGTGGATATGGATCAAAGGGTGAATCTTGCCTTTGATTATGGATCTCTAATTCTGATCAATTTGTTCCTGTAATCAGGATTGCTGATTAGTTCAGAGATCAAGAGCAAAGGTCAGGATCAACCACATGATCCTGACCTTTGATCTTGATTACAGCATCAAAGTAAGACAGACAAATTGGTGACAAACACATAACCTCCTTGGTGAAGATCACTCAAAGATCAGTGATCAAGACTAAAGATATGTGATCAGGATCAATGGTCAGCAATCAGGATCAAAGACCTGGATGAAAGACCAAGATCAAAGCTCAGCAATCATGATCAAAAGTTCAATGATCAAGCTAAAAAATCAGCAATCAAAGATGAGTAATCCAGATTGGGATCACAGGCCAGTAATTAGAGTCAAAGGTGAGTGATCACGATCAAAGATCTACACTCAGGATCTAAGAATGGCAAAGAAGGAATCAAAGGAATAATTCTTTGACAATGATAAAAGGAAAATGTCAACAGAGATGTAAACAAAGGACTGTTGGACCTTGGGAGAGATACGTGGTCTCTGAATTCACTTCCAGATCACAATGTTATCGCATGATGTTTTAATCTGTGTTAAGTGAACCAGTCAGAATTTAACTCATCTTATAGTACATGTACACCATTCACTATATTCAATATATACAGAAGGGAGAGTAAAATTATAGTTGTTTCGATTTGGGCTTCGTTTATTTGTGTGTGTGTGTGTGTTCAGAAACAAGATTACAGTCGAGGCTGCTTGGTGAATATATATGTATAGAGAGAGAGAGATAGAGAAATCCAGGCCCTACCAATAAAGTTCATTCAGTCATATTCTGCTGCTTATCCAGGTCTGGGTTGTGGTGGCAGCAGACTAAGCAGTTCAATCCGCACTTCCCTATCCTCGGCCAGGCCCTCTAACTCCTCTTGGGGAATACCTAGGTGTTCCCGAGCCAGCTGGGAGATGTAATCCCTCCAGCATGTCCTGGGTCTTCCTCGGGGCCTCCTCCCAGTTGGATGTGCCTGTAAGACCTCCTTAGGGAGATGACCAGGTGGCATCCTCACCATATGCCCAAACCACCTCAGCTGGCTCCTGTCGATGTGAAGGAGCAGCAGCTCTACTCCGAGTTCCTCCCGGGTATTCAATAAAATGCCAATATTCAATAAAATAAACTATGCCAATAAAGTCCTGGGCATATATCTCATAGTCCTCATTAAGCAAAGCCATTACATGCCTGCTGACACACAGCGCCACAAGACAGAATGAAAAAATGTCTCTGAAATTCCACTCCTGTGGCCTGGGCGGACGATATGACTTTTCTCTCCTCCAGTGAACATTTCAGCAGCCTTAATAAAAGGCGTGTATAGTCATGCTGTGACATTTGTGTCCAGCTTTTAAACAATCTGCTCCAAGTATCCAGAGATTTCATCCAACACATTTGAGTTCTCGCATTATAATTTGATCTTGAATCTCACATTTCAGTGAAGGTGCTTCTTTTATAAATACAAATTTAGACTGTCTTTTACATCTTGTATTGTAACATTCACCAAGGACATTATGTTATTAAGAGCTAATATTCAATTGCATTGTTGGGGAATGTCAGCTACAACATTTTGGCCAAGTGGCGTGTTTCTCTGGGCATGATCCATCACTCATCCACCTGATCAGTGTCGAGGACCCCCAGTGGCTGGAGGAGGCCAAGGGGACACCTACGTTTCATCTAGCTGTGGCAGATAGATGGATACTTTTGAGATGTGGGGATGGATAGGTTGTCCGCCTGGGTAGTTGCCATCAAAGACCCAAGGTGGTTCCATAGTGTGGTGGAAGCCACAACACACAAAACTAGTGCATGCTGCCTGACCTAATACTCGCATAATTTTTGCAAAACTGTCCGGAAAGTAAATCATTAAATATTGGGGTTACATTCAGATGAATATAGGTATTTATTTTAGATATTGATCTGAAATGGTCTGTTTTGAGCCTTGTATGAAATCAAGGGGTAAAAGTAAGTTCTTTCAGCTTCAACTCAGGGTTGCCACAGCATATCCGATATGGATCTGCATGTTGATTTTGCACAAGTTTTACAGCGGATGCCCTTCCTGACGCAACTCCACAGTACATGGAGAATGGGCAGGGGCAGCCTTGAACCGGGAACCTTCTGCTTTGAAAGCAATCACACTTAACCGCTTATCCACCACGCTGCCGCAAGCAAGGGGTGACCTTGTCATTTATCATCATCGATTACATCGTCATATGTTTAAATTTGTAATTGTCAGACATATTTAAAGGAAAGCTGTAACATTCTGCCTGATTTTTGATGTTCTATTAGAATTGCAGAGCAGGTAGCTCTGTGAACTAGGAGATGGACTGCCAATATGTCAACCTGGGTTTAATTCCCAGTGTGTACTTCAGGCTACGTGTGTATGCTTGGACAAGACACTTCATCTCCATTGTCCCAGTCCATCCAGCTGTAAATTGATATCAGCCTTAGCTGGGGAAGTAACCTGCAATGGACTGACATCCCGTCCAGGGGGAGTCGTAGACTCTCATCTGCTTCACACTGCAGTATCTGGGGATAAGCACTGGAGTGGCTAAGCTGGGGGATAAGCTGGGTGGACTGAGACAATGTAGATTAAGTGTCTTGTCCAAGTAAACAGACAGGTAGCATGAGCGGGATTCAAAGCCAGTTCTACATATTGGCAGGCCAGCTCCTTATCCATTCAGCTACCTGCTGTGTGGATTAGAGAAAATCCAAAATAAATTCAAACTTGTGCACCCAATTCTTGTTTTTTAGGGTCATTAATGATATATGCTGTACTATCATTCCACCCTGGCAAAAGCACAGTTCAAAGAAATCAATAACATCCCAAAATTACCATGACATTCATGCCCATGATGAGTGGATGTAAACGTTTGACCGCAACTGTGTGTGTGTGTGTTTGGGATTTGTGTTTTCAGCCACATCTTTGACTCTTGTGTTGGTTTTCTCATTTGTATCAGCTAATATTTACTGTACTCCTTTCCTGCCATCTACACCCAATCATACAGCAGTGGTAGTTTCTGACAGACAGCATGTACATTTTGGAGATCTATATAATGCTAAATTTGTTGTGAACTTACTTTTAAGTCCAAAACATCTACTTGTCATTACTATTTGGGTTCATCTGCCTGTAAAGAAAAGGAAAAAAGTGAGAGAAAAAAATGCAAACGTTACATTTAAAAAATGAAGCAACTCAACTTTGTACCCAACATAAAGAACAGTGGAAATATAGTCATTTTCTGATGTCGGCAAAAATGACAACCCAAAATGCAGGCATGGTTTATTTACCATTTCAAAAACAGAGGTCAGTCCACAACAGGTTTTGCCAGACAGAGGCGTTGATCGCAGAGCACACAGGGGAGAAACACAAAAAGAACTACTGGGGTATGGCAAGCAGACAAACTATTAAAGAAAAGGTGA
Source organism: Chatrabus melanurus (assembly GCA_900302635.1). Lineage (NCBI taxonomy): Eukaryota > Metazoa > Chordata > Actinopteri > Batrachoidiformes > Batrachoididae > Chatrabus > Chatrabus melanurus. The sequence continues at coordinate 13,095 of OMMV01147109.1, forward strand.
AATACCCAGGAACTAAATGCTGTGAGGTTATTACCAAATTGAGGGCAGGTGAGAGAATCAACTGAATGAAGTGCAGTTGTGCAAAAAAAAAAAAAAAAAAAAAACAACAACAAGGCCA
>OMMV01147239.1:0-10821 GCA_900302635.1 Chatrabus melanurus
GTTTCATTTTGTGTTTCAAGCATTTCAAAACATTTTCTGAAGCAGTTGTTTCATTTTGTGTTTCAAGCATTTCAAAACATTTTCTGAAGCAGTTTCATTTGTGTTTCAAGCATTTCAAAACATTTTCTGAAGCAGTTGTTTCATTTTGTGTTTCAAGCATTTCAAAACATATTTTCTGAAGCAGTTGTTTCATTTTGTGTTTCAAGCATTTCAAAACATTTTCTGAAGCAGTTGTCATTTTGTGTTTCAAGCATTTCAAAACATTTTCTGAAGCAGTTGTTTCATTTTGTGTTTCAAGCATTTCAAAACATTTTCTGAAGCAGTTGTTTCATTTTGTTTCAAGCATTTCAAAACATTTTCTGAAGCAATTGTTTCATTTTGTGTTTCAAGCATTTCAAAACATTTTCTGAAGCAGTTGTTTCATTTTGTGTTTCAAGCATTTCAAAACATTTTCTGAAGCAGTTTCATTCAGTGTTTCAAGCATTTCAAAACATCATTTTCTGAAGCAGTTGTTTCATTTTGTGTTTCAAGCATTTCAAAACATTTTCTGAAGCAGCTGATTCATTTAGTTTTTCCAGCCCTTTAAAAGATTGATTCATGTTCTGAAGCAGTTGTTTCAATGAGTTTTTCTAGACTTTCAAAACAAGTCCTTTTCTGAACAGCTTGTTTCATTTTGTGTTTCAAGCATTTCAAAACATCATGTTCTGAAGCAGTTGTTTCATTTAGTTTTCTCGTCTTTCAAAACAGTAACTAATTTTTTGATGGAATTAGTTAATTTGGGAGAAAGGATTAAGCAGTCTTAGTTCTGTCTTCCGGGTATGTGAATATTCAGGGGGGGGGGGGTTGATCCCAAAATCCACCCACTGGCTACGCCTATGCTTCAGAAAAGAAGTCAGAAGTCATTTTTTCAGCTCTGGTCTCAGCGCCTTTTTTCCCCAAAGGCTCTCGGTTGTGATTTAATTTGAGAATTCTGAATCCGTCTCCAAGCTGGTGGTGAAGATGGTGTGAGATGGTGAACGTGGACGAACCAGAAGGAAAACCAGCCGTTGCCCAAAGCTGATCCGTTTATTCGCTGTGTTTATCCCCTGCAGGGGCCCTGAAATCGTATCTCCGCGAGCTCCCTGAGCCGCTGATGGCCACTGAACTTTACGATGAATGGATTCAGGCGTCCAAGTGAGCTGCTGTTCTCCTAATAAAAGCATTTTTGTTTCTAGAATTATACAAAAAAACAGAAAACAGTCCAAAGCTTTTTATGTGGGAATGATCGAGTACCAACGTGAAAAATGGTGACATTTATTCAGCAGAAAATTAAACCGATTCCCCCCCCCCAACAGCATCCAAGATATGGACAAGAGGCTGCAGGCGTTAATGGCAACATGTGAAAAACTCCCCACAGACAACTTGAACAATTTCAGGTCAGTCGTTTCCACTTTTTTTTCCAAACCTGTCACTTACTCCAAAGTGATGTCACATCCTTCAGCAGAAAAGAGATTTTTTTTATTTATGTGTCAGCCTGAACACTTTGGTAATGTTTCATTACACTTTATTTCATCACTGTATTTGATGGGATTGTTTGATTGTCAGCGTCAACAACTCAAGTGAAGTCAGTTTTATATTTGTAGCCAGATATCGCATAAGCAGCAGATTCATGCTCAACACAAGCGGCAATAATGCAAACACAAAAAAAGATGCTCAGGAAAGCTGAAAATGACCCCTGCATCATAGACGGGGTGAATTTTTAAATTTATTTACGACAGCTTCAGTGGTGCCACAACTTGAAGCATTTTTTTTTTGGTTTTTGTGATATACGAGGTGATTGTACCAAACAGATGTTTATGTTGAAAATTATTTAGTTAACTGTAGGTTAAAAATAGCCCATTGGCTGCAGGGGGACCATGTGCTGAACCTACAGCTGCTGTTAGTTTCTTTGCCTGTAGGAGGCGATGCTGATGTGTCTGCACATTAAAGGGCCCTATCTTGACACGCTTATAGTGCGCGGTCTAAAGTGCATAGTGCAGTTGCGTTTGCAGTGTGTCCAACTCCACTTTGCTATTTGTAAAGTTCACATCGTTACCCATGGGTGGATTTTGCATGAAAAACGAATTAAACAAAAAAAAGAGTGTCATCTGTTATGACCTTTAAGAGCTGAGTGCAATGGAACCCGGCACAGTGGTGTTTAGATGGTGGACTCACAGCTGTATGATGAATCACACAGCCACTGAGTGACGGCGTAAATTCATGATAGAAATGTTTCTGTCTAGCAGGACCAACAGTAATCATCTCATTCTTATCGGAGTGCAAAAGTACAAAATTACAAGACATCTAATCTTCCACTGCAGCCAGACAAGTGTCATATGAATAGCAAGAAAACGGCACTCAACTTTAGACCAGGTTTTGATGCTCTATGGTGCAATTGCTTTTTTGCTGCCTCAAGATAGCAATGCACCAACAACTGCTTCTGATCACACCTCATTGTAAGAGCAGCACGCCCATAGGAGCACAGAGTGCAAGTACAGTTGCTGGGTAGCGCACCCGGTGTGTGCTGCGCTGCACCGGGTGCGCTGCTTTGCAGTGGGTGCGTTCTGCACCGGGTGCGCTACTTTGCACCGGGTGCGCTACTTTGCACCGGGTGCGCTATTTTGCACCGGGTGCACTATTTTGCACCGGGTTTGCTACTTTGCACCGGGTGCGCTACTTTGCACCGGGTGCGCTACTTTGCACCGGGTGCACTATTTTGCACCGGGTTTGCTACTTTGCACCGGGTGCGCTATTTTGCACCGGGTGCGCTACTTTGCACCGGGTGCGCTATTTTGCACCGGGTGCGCTACTTTGCACCGGGTGCGCTACTTTGCACCGGGTGCGCTACTTTGCACCGGGTGCGCTATTTTGCACCGGGTTTGCTACTTTGCACCGGGTGCGCTACTTTGCACCGGGTGCGCTACTTTGCACCGGGTGCACTATTTTGCACCGGGTGCACTATTTTGCACCGGGTTTGCTACTTTGCACCGGGTGCGCTATTTTGCACCGGGTTTGCTACTTTGCACCGGGTGCGCTATTTTGCACCGGGTGCGCTACTTTGCACCGGGTGCGCTACTGTGCATCGGGTGCGCGCTGCACCGGGTGCGCTATTTTGCACCGGGTGCGCCCTGCACTGGGTGCGCTATTTTGCACCGGGTGCGCTACTTTGCACCAGCTGTAAAATAAGGCCTGAACAACCAAACCGGTCAAATTGATGATTTGGCCCAAAACCCAAAAGCATTGTACACGTTATGTTAATGACAGCTATTTTCAAATCCATAAAACGGAACAAAATAAGGTTTAAAAAAATGTCTTTTGAGGAATTTGTAACGATTCCTGTTGAAAATGTTAAATGCACTTTTATTTCTGTCCATCAGGTACCTTATCAAATTCTTAGCTAAGCTGACAGAGTACCAAGATGTTAACAAGATGACTCCTGGTAACATGGCCATCGTCCTCGGTCCAAACTTGCTCTGGATGCACACGGAACCGTACGTAAACGTCTGTAATTAGCAGGTTGATGACTATTTTCCGTGCATGAAATTTTTTTTGAGATGATTTGTTCTGATTTTTTTTCTTCTTTTCTTTCCAGGAACATGACGGAGATGATGACCACCGTGTCCCTGCAGATCGTCGGCGTCATTGAACCGATTATCCAGCATGCTGACTGGTTCTTCCCAGGAGGTGTGGATCACATTACTGCTGCATGTGTGCGATAGTGCAGATGGACAGTGCAACATGTCAGTGCTTATAGCTCATCATCAGTCACTGCTGCATTTATACAACTGGACAATGAATTCGTTTCTCAAAAAAAAAAACAGAACTGTAGATTTAACATGGATGTTCTGCAAAAACCAAATCGCGACATAACGGAACTCACAACAGCGCAGCATTCAGCAGAATCACACAGCTGCAGCTGCTCAGTAACGGCGCTAAACGGATCCGGTTCTGCGCCGTGCGCAGATCCGCCTTCCAGGGCGCCAAACTAGCATGATTGCTGTACGTGTGACGTTTGCACTGCCAGTCTGAACAAAGCATGAGTGTTTCAAGCATTTGGACTCAGTGGAGCATTTTTCATGATTCAGGCCTTTTGAAAGGGAATCCTATTTTTAAGCAAACGTCACATTTAGTATTTTAAGCATTTCAAGACAATTACAAGTGAATTACTAGGGTTTTTTTTTTGAGTTTTAAAAGAATAATTTTCTGAAGCATCTCGTTCTTTTGACTCACTGTTTCAAAAACCCGTGTTTCTGTCATCATTTGCTGTGGAATGTTTCAGAACAGGTTTAAAATTAAAAATATATATTTCTCTGACTTGGAATCGGCACATAGTCAATATTAAAGGTGTTCATTGTTTCATTCATTCATTCATTCATTTTCTGAACCTGCTTATTGCAGTTAAATGTCCGGGGTGGGGGGGGGAGCCTATCCCAGCGGTGATCTAAATTTTAACCAAAAAAAAAAAGAAACAAGAATAAATGATCAGGACATCTGCAATGTGTGTACATGATAATAATAATATTATTAAATAATAAAAATTATTATTATTTAATATTAAATTATTAAATAATATAATAAAACTACAGTGGTCAAACATCTGGCAAGGCTCTAAAACACCCTAATTTGTAATCATTTAAAATAAAAAGTATTTTATAATGTCCTCACTTGCTCTGCTACTTTTTACAGATCTGGTTTAAAAAGTTAATGATTTCTACAACCGGTTAAACCCAACTTCTTCTTCTTTTTTTCTTTTTTTTGACAAATTTTGTGAAAATTTGCTCATTAGTAAAATTCTCCATTTCATCTTCTTTATTATTTCCAAAATAATGGCACCTTTTCCGCCCTGTTCTGTTCTCCCCCTCAGAGATCGAATTCAACTTGACGGGAAGCTACGGCAGCCCGATCCACACCAACCACAACTCCAACTACAGCTCCATGCCCTCACCAGACATGGACCAATCTGATCGCAAGCAGCAGCACGACCAGAGCCGACGCCCACTGAGCGTTGCCACTGACAACATGATGCTGGAGTTCTACAAGAAGGATGGGTATGATGCCAAGTGCTTTTTTTTTTTTTTCTTCTGCCCACCTCTCTGTTTCTCCATCCGCCCACACCTCCTCTCAGTCATCCGATCCTGAATTCTTTCGTTTAAGGACTCGCACGTTAAGAATCCCATTACCTTCAGGGAGTATCGTCCTGGTGTTTCAGCTCTGGCCTCCACAGATGATACACGACTGGACTCTATATCGCAGCAGTCGATAAATTTACAGCCGCATTCTCCGCTATTTGGATCCGTCACGGGAAAACGAGGATAAAAATTTGCCTCTTTTAAATACACGGGGCTGAAGTGCCTTGAGTGACATTGTCTCCATGGCAACAAGGCTGGAATGGAGGGAGGATGGTTACCTCTTTTTTTTCTTTCTCTGCAGAAGTATTTGTTTCCATCCTCCCACACCCTGCTCCTTCTGCACAGTCTGGCTCGCACGTCACCTGGTCTGAGTCATGCATCCAGCCGGCTGAAACACACTGGCGGAATTAGAAGGAATGACTTCACCCGAAACGCTTCCGTCGGATTAAGAAAGGGCTGGAATATGAGAGTCATTTTGGGACAGCGAAGATATTTTCTGTTAAAAAGCTCCTTGCACCAAGTTTAGTTCGAAAATGACAAGAATTTAGTGGCTCCTCAGTCCTTACGTGTGTGTGTGTGTGTGTGTTAATTCTGAAGGTTATCATCCTGTCACTTCTGGAAAACCATTTCTTATTCTCACCATCATTACATATTTTAACTTTTGTCACTTTTTTTCTGCATCATCCAACATGTGGTGTACATTCAGACCTCGATTTTTGCATTATTTCTGACCTGATATGCCTTTTGCCTTTTTCCCCCCTTTTACTAATGCAGCATAAGGAAAATACAAAGGTAAACCATCATAAGTTTTACTTACTTGCACTCAGGCTACAGTCACAGTAATGACTGGTGATTAAAAATTATAAAAATATAATAAAAAATGTATGTGGATCGGTGGTCGAGGGCTAAAACAAGGCTCTTTGAAACGTTTTGAAACTTCCCAAAATGATTTGCTGCCCCATCTTCCAGTCGGTGCAAAGCATCGCACAGCACCGCACACGTGTCATTGCTAGTTTCCAACCAGTGTTTTCATGCCTAGCAGCCCATATTTTTTATGGGCTGCTAGGCATGAAAACACATATTTTTTACTATTACGAGCAAGGGTTCTATATGGATATAGAAAGTCTGCACACCCTTGGGCTTTTGCACATTTTAATTTTTCCTCTTTAAACTCAAATTGCAAACGAATCTCTGCAACATGACATGAATTAAATAGAAATATCAAAGCCAAAATATTGGGTTGCATAAGTAAAGGCACCCTTTAGTATGACACAAGCAAATCATGACTTTTACAGCCAGTTTTCTTTAGACACGTCAGAGGATGGATACATGAACATTTCCAAATTACTGAATATGTCTTCGACTTCATTCACATCAATTATGACGAAATACAAGCAGTATGGTACTCTATGGTAAACCTGTGTCAAGTAGGCAGTTCTCAAAAAATGAGTGCCCAAGCTGGAAGGAGACTAGTGAGGGAAGCCACCAAGACACCCAGACAACTGTGAAGGAGCTATAGACTTCTGTGGTTGGAGAAACTGTGCATAGTGCAACTTTTGTCTGCTGCATCTCCAGTTATACAGCTTCATGTTGAAGTGGTACAGAGGAGGATTTTCTTAAAAAGAACATGCTAAACGTTCAGCTGCAGTTTGCCAGGAGGCACATGGGTAAACCTGAGCCTAGATTTGATTTGTTTTCTTGTTTTACAATCCTTCTCTGCTCCACTCCAACATGAAGCTGTGAATGGGGATGCAACAGGCAAATGTTGCACCATTCCCTACTTCTCCACTTACACCCACAGAAGCCAATAATTCTTTCAGAGCTGTCACGGGTGTCTTGGTGGCTTCCCTCACTAGTCTCCTTCCAGCATGGTCACTCAATTTTTGGGAACTGCCCACTTGACACAGATTTACCACACAGTACCATACTGTTTGTATTTGTTAATGATTGATATAAATTAAGTCGAAGACATATTCAGTAAACTGGAAATGTTCATCTATCTATCTCCTGACTTGTCTCAAGAAAACTGGCTGCAAAAGTGATGACTCCTTATATTTAGAATAAATTGCCCCGTCACAATTGTTTTTGGAATGTGTGGAATGGATGTATATTAACAACTGAAATGAAGTTGACCATGCAAAAGATGAAATATCTTGGGTTCATACTGTCTGCAATAAAAATAGAAGTCAAAGTTAATGTAAGGATCACTGCAGGGGTTTTTTTATTTGCATTTTCCATATCATCCCAACTTTTTCTGATCTGGGTTTGTATTTATTGTATTAATTTGTGGTGTAAGGTCATACGGGGTCTGGGATGTTGCGAGTAGGCTATTCCAACCGATACCCCAGAGTATCTCCTTCTTTTTCACAGTCCAATGTTGGCAGGTATGGGATTAATAAATGGAATAGTTTTAACTGTGCTGAATGCGTGGTCTCCAAAGTAAAGGTCAAACAAGGTCGACGTCCATTGGATACTATGACATATGTTACCCCGTAACGTGATAACTAAGCATAACAGATGGTGCAAACTATTCCTTTTTAAAACCCTATTAGCTCAACCAATAATTTGCATCACTTTTTACCAAAATTGGAGCAATTTAAATTTTTGACCCCTGTACAAACTGAAATTGACCTTTGTCACCATTTTTGCTGGTTTTACCCCGTAACTCCATAACATTCAATCACAGATAGTCCAAACTATACCTTTTTAGAATCTTTATGATCAGGCAAATAATATGATATATGTTTCAATTTGATTGGAGGATTTTTAATTTTGACCACTGTGTAATCCTTCATTGACCTCTCATGGTCCTCACAGGTCAAATCTAACTTGCCTCTGCATCTGAAAATAAACCTTATGGTATGTACTAACTGTGGTAGAAATTTCAAGCTTTTATCACAGACTGAACAATTGTTAGGCTTTGCCGCCTGACTACTTGTGATTGGACACTGATGTAAATTTGTATGTTGGAAGTTCAACCAAGTTGAACTCGGGGCAACCAAGCCTCATGGATTAGCAAATATTTATCCTTTGGTGGAACTAGGCTAATCCACAGACCACTGCAAATTACACTGGCACTAATTGAAATTATTTGTAAAAGTTTGTGTTTGACTCTGAATGCATTTGTCTCCAGTGTGGGCGTGCGGGTTATGGACACCTCCTGGGTGTCTCGTAAGGGTTCTTCGACACTGGTACGTAAGACCTCCTCCACCCCTCCGGGAATGCAAGGCCCCGGCTCTCCGGCAGACACGCTCATCCCCGAGCAGCCCGGAGAACTCGCCACGTCACCATCCGCGACACCGCCGCTCGGAGAAAGGGTCGGGTAAGCCTCTGTAGCCTTCTTCCTCACGCATCCACTCGTCATCTTTACGTTCAGCACCATCATCATCATCATCGCCACCACCGCCACCAACATTGTGACCGTGACCGGCATCCTCGGCTGTGCTTAGGTTCATTTACAAAGCTTTTTAATTCTCTATTTTCTGTGTCACTGTCAACACCTTTATGTGCCATTGTGGTGTTTTAGAATTTTCTCACTTTTTTTTTTTTCCAACTCTCCGTGTTGTCCATCAACGTTCACTTTGGGTAAAATCTTCAAAGGAGGACTGACATTTTATGGGGTTTTCAATTTTTATGACACAAAGCTTCAATCTGCAAATCCTTGCTAGCATGCTAATACGCCCAAAGTCATTGATGTGGCTTGGCTTCCTCGGCTTTGGTTGTGAATTTTCTGTTTCCGCACAGACTGATTTCACCATAATTCTCAAACGCACTTCATGGCTGCTGCCTCTGCCCGTGTGGCACACCAGTGGTGATAAAGGTTTTGGCTTGGCTGGCTTTCAGCTCCTCTCCTGTGGCTCTTTCAGCCAATGAAAGGGTTTTGTGTCTGTTTCACACTGCAGGACTCCTTAAGTGTATAAGATTAGGGCAGATATGTTTGAGGGAAGACGTTCGTGCATCAGCTCAGCGTGTAAGAGATCAGAGCTCCGTGCAGTGTGCAGACACAAGGCGATCACACAGGGAGTCCTGCACACTTGATTTTCCTTTAGCAAAACCGACTTTTCCGTTGCACTTTCCTTTGCTTGTGTTTTTCACTGAAGCTGGCCGTACACTACACGATGATACGATGCAATAGTGCTGCATCACACATGCATCAATGTAATGTGGAGGCGCATTGCAGAAGAACCGCAGAATAACAGTGTGCACACATTACAGGTTTTGCCCCCGTAGTCTGCTCCATGCGGCGAAGGAGGAGGGCGAGAGCTGCACAGCAGGTTGTGGTCCCATCTGTGGGCCATGCAGAGCCCTGGAGTGCTAGAGAGAAAAAATATGAAGCACATTCACTTTTTGCTCAGCCACATGGGGTACATTCTGAGTGCCAGTTCCAAGCCCGGATAAATGAGGGTAGAAGGAGGCAGGGCGTTCACTATAAATTTTGTCAAATCTCAGCCACATGAGGTGTACAGCCAGTGCATTCAGAGTGCCGGTCCCAAGCCCGGATAAATGGGTTGGGTTGCGTCAGGAAGGGCATCCAGCATAAATTTTGCCAAACCAAACATGCAGATCACAAAACGAATTTCCATACAGGATTGGTCGAGGCCTGGGTTAACAATGACCGCCGCCGGTGCTGTTGTCCAACAGGGTGCCGGCAGAAATTGGACTACTGTTGTGCGAAGAAGAAGAGGCGGAGAACATGTGTGAAGGCAGCGGGAGAGGAAAGAAGTTAGAAGTGTGGAAGTGAGAGTCCGGACTTTGAATGTTGGCAGGATGACTGGTAAAGGGAGAGATTTGGCTGATATTATGGAGAGGAGAAAGGTAGATGTACTGTGTGTATAAGAAACCAAGTGGAAGTGTAGTAAGATCAGGAGCATCGGAGGTGGGTTCAAACTCTTGTATCATGGTGTGGATGGGAGGAGCAATAGTGTGAGTCATTCTGAAGGAAGAGTATATTAAGAGTGTGTTAAGATTATATCCTTTGTAGGAGGTGCAGCCTAAAAGAAATTGGAGACTGTAAGGTGGTGGCAGGGGAGAGCGTTGCTAGGCAGCGTTGAATGGTGGTTTGTAGGATGACATTGAAGGTGAGGAAGAGAGTGAGAGTCGTACCAAGGATCCGTTGGTGGAAGCTGAAGGAGGAAGACTGAAGTGATTTTCGACAACTGGAAAAGTACTGCAGATGTGGTGAGGGAGACAGCTAGGAATGTACTGGGTGTGACATCTGGACAGAGGAAGGAGGACAAAGAAACTTGGTGTTGGAATGAAGATGTTCAGGAAAGTATAAGGAGAAAGAGGTTGATGAAAAAGAATTGGGACAGTCGGAGAGATGATGAAAGTAGACAGGAGTACAAGGAGATGCGGCGTAAGGTGAAAAGAGAAGTGGCAAAGGCTAAGGAAAGGGCGTATAGCCAGCTGTACATGAAGTTGAACAGTAAGGAAGGAGAAAAGGACTTCTACCGATTGGCCAGACAGAGGGACAGAGCTGGAAATGATGTGCAGCAGGTTAGGGTGATAAAGGATGCAGATGGTAATGTGCTGATAAGTGAGGAGAGTGTGTTGAGAAGATGGAGGGAGTATTTTGAGGAGTTGATAAATGAAGAAAATGAGAGGGAGAGAAGGCTGGATGATCTGGAGAGAGTAAATCAGGAAGTACAATGGCTTAGTAAGACTGAAGTGAGGA
>OMMV01147253.1:3610-14485 GCA_900302635.1 Chatrabus melanurus
AAGTAAAGTCCAAGACATATTCAGTAACTTGGAAATGTTCGTGTATCCATCCCCTGACTTGTCTAAAGAAAACTGGCTGTAAAAGTGATGATTTACTTGTGTTATACTAAAGGGTGCGAATACTTATGCAACCCATCATTTTGGCTTCGATATTTTTATTTAACCTATATCAAAGGTGTAGAGATTTGTTCTCAGTTTGAGTTAAAAGAGGATAATTTTAGAAATTTTAATATAGAGAAGCCAGATTTATTTTTTGTGTTCTTAATGACATGAAGAAATTAAAATGTGTAAAAGACCAAGGGGGTGAATACTTTTTGTCTGCACTGTATACAAAATGCTCGACAAAATATTCTGCTATGGGTAACAATCTTCTTTGTGTCCTTTTGCTTATGGTTGTGGCTCGCATGAACTTTGGCGACACTGCCCCCACGACTTGTGGCGGTACTGCACCGTTTCATCCATATCTGTAAGCTTTCAGAAAACAGACAAATACTGACGAAATGATCGCAGATCTGCAGACAGAAGGCTCCGCCCTCATCCATCTTTAACACAGAGCATAAATGAGCCTCAGGTCTCCGAAAGCTAAAAGAAGGCTTTCTCCTTCTGGAATTCTTTAATTAAAAAAAAAAAAAAAAAGAGCAATTAACTTCTTGCTGCTGGAAATTAGCTGTGCTGTCGTGAAGGTTGGAAAATACACACACACAGATGTGACAGTAAGCATAACGACAACTGGGAAGTCACGCACAAGGTCACATATCAGTGGTTTTCTGGAACAATGCTGATGGTTGTCAGAGATTCAAATGCATCTCGATCAACAATTGGCTAAAGGATGAGACGTAAAGGCTTCGGGGGCGTTAAAATTTGTCATCGCCCATCTAACATCTGCAGTCCACATTACACAAAGTAAGAACCACAAATGGCTAGAAACACAGAGGCTGCGTCAAAGCCAACACGTGTCCCTACAAAAGTGTGTACCGACATTTCGCCTCTGTAAAATGCCTCCCAGCATGCTTTAGGGGTTATTTTAGAATTTTATTGATTATCTATAATGTTTGCAATGGCCTGGATTCTGAATGTATTTCAAACCTTTCAGCCCAACTGGAGTCTGTGGAGCTGCAGATACTCTGTCAGAATCCACACTTTAACTAAAACCATAAAAAATAATCACAGTTCTGTCAGTTATCTTTTAAAAAAAAATTTAAAATGTTTTATCAATATGATTATTTTATTTCAATAATTTTGAAACCTACTTTCATTTGTACACGCTTTCCTGCTTCTTATTACTTGTTTTTTAATGTGTTGTTCTGTCAACAACTTTTTATCAGTTTTGAAAAACAAATTATTTTTTGTCGTACTACTATTATTAATTAGTATTATAAACTTGTTGAATGTGTTAAAGTATCTGGTTTTATAAATACACTGGTACAAATTGTGAACGTTTAAGGAAACTGGATTTGCCAGCATTTGCAGTTTCACTTGTTTAAAACAACTGTGCAAACTTGCTTATGAAGAAAGACATACTTTACTAAACTAATTTCTTTTGGCTTCTGCCGTTTTTTTGCTCGGGGTCTCCGCGGCGGATCCTGCATTGATCCACAGGCTGATTTTGAACAAAAGTTTTACACGGGTGCCCTTCGTGATGCAACTCCAGGTCTGCATGGAGAATGGGGCCAGGGTGGCCTTGAACTGGGGACCCTCTTGTTGGGAGGCAAGCCTACTACTTGTGCTGGCAAATCAATTTGTGCAACAGTGTTTTTTTTTAATATTGCCATTCACTTATAAGTTAATAGAAGAAGAACTAAGTCCTATGAGGCCCTGAAGACAAATCGGGCAGGTGCTTATCCCTGGACGCTGTAGTGTGAAGCAACAACTCCAGTGTTTCCCCGACAGTATTACGGGCCTGGTGAGCCGCCAGGCCAATGAGAACCCCCACCAGGCCAGAAATATTTGGTTAATAAAGCCAACGAAAAATATCTCCAAAAATCGATTAATTTGGATGTCAATATCATTTCAGTGCATCCGCAATGCTTTGATTCTGGGTTTCCTTCACACAAACAATGTCCTGTGGAGTAACTGTTATTTTTGAAGTGATTTAACAGCTTATTAATTTTTTTTTTTTATTGTACCAGCGGTCAGCTGACAGCAGCACGAAGTTAAATACTCCCGTTAAATATCCTGCTGTCCGCATCAATTAAAGTTAGCAGGCAGAGCTTTCAATAGAAGGCGTCAGACGTCAGAATCTGTCATCTACTCTACAGATTTTGACTCCTATCATAAGAAAAATTGGACATTACCTCCACCTCCGAATATATATTTTTGTGCTGCAGATGGTTTTTTCATCAAATGCTCTCTCACCGTTTGCGGGATCTGTTGGGTCTGTTAAAACTCCTTCTCAATAAATCGTGTTTCACATCAGATATCCGAGCTGCAAATGGTAAGGCGTCATTTTTAAAAAATGTATAACACTTTGTGATTGTTAATCTGTGTGATGGGTTTGTCGGACAGCAGCTTGTTAAATAAGCCGCTGTGCAGCACCTCAATCAGGGCTGCTAACTTGCAGCATGCGTGCCACGTTTGGCCCGGCCTCCTTTTGTGTGGACAAGCTTTACCAGGGTGTCTGGTAAAAAAATGGATGCACATGCACCCTGAGATCTGCCAGTGATGACTGGGGGGGATTCTGACAATAAGTATGCACATTAAATTTCGCTTATACCCAAATATATTGTTTGCACCCATGCAGTTGGTGGTGGGGAGGTTAGTGATGCTGAAACTGAGTAATCCTAGTCTTTGGGTATTATATGAAAAATACTGATGTATATTTCTGCGAAAAGTATTTTTTAAACCAATGATCAAGCTTTGCAGGACTGTGGTAGGATTACATAAATAATTAGCACATCACTGAACTTTAGCTTTTGCGTTTCAGAGTGCCTCGCATTTTCCGCACAATGCCCCTCGCAATCTGAGGTTTTTTGTTGTTTTTTTTGTTAGATTTTAAATGGAGGCAAAGACAGTTGACACAAACTGAAATAAAGGAGACAAAATTTCTGAATAGTACGAAACATTAACAACACACCCATTTAAGAACATTCACCGGGGAGGGGGGGGGCACACATGATGGTCAAGTTTGAAACCAATCAGACGTGTGATGGCAGAGGAGACAGCCAACATACAACCCAACAAATACACAAATAGACTAACACAACTTAAGCCCCATTCTCACTTTCACGGATATGCGTCCCGGTAGGTCACCGTCTATAACTGGGACAAACTGGCATGTGAAAGATCACGGTTGCCCACGAATGTGATCCAGCCCGCGGGTTGATGATGTAATGTGTCAGACTTCGACCATGTGCCTTGTGCAAAAACAACCGTAGCACGCCAGGAGTAGAACTTTAGCACAGCCTTGGTGCTTCCGGAAAATAGCCCGATGATATCATGGTAGGTACGGTAATTTTACGGGCTCCACAGAAATGTCAGGGATTACCAAAACGTGTCAAAGTTCGCATCAGAAAAAAGAAAGTTTCAGACGTCTTGAAAATCCCGCCACAATTAAAACAAGACCAAGAGACAATGACGGAATATCCCGGTACATCACGGTCACCCCTCCCGGACCCTCTAAGGTGTTCCAAGGTATGGATAAGGCTTCAAACCTTGACCTTCCAGGATACATATCCGTGAAAGTGAGAACGGGGCTTTATACATTTGTAGATTTACAGATACACTGTGCTAAAGGCAGCATATACGCACATGGATGTAAGACTTTACAGACCCCCATGTATGGAGATATCTGGTTACACATAACTCATATTTCTCATAAATATGATTCCTACCTGTTTATATTCTCCAATGATGGAGCCGTTCTTCTTAATCTCCGATTCAGATTTATCAAGTTCTCGTCTGCACATCTCCTTCAGCTGTGGGAACAAACACGCAGCGATACTGAGACAAGGACAGAAGCAGCTTCGCACGCCCCAGAGACCCGCTACTGCCATGAAATATAAAGACGACACACAAAGGTATTGGCAGATTTGAGGCTCGGGGCAAAGTCATGCCCTCTACGCAACATCTACAGAAGCACATAAATCACTCACAGCCGCACTCACACACACACACATTAAGACAGAAGACGTTTGGAGGACAGCGGTGAATACACGTGGGAACGGAGGGCAGCAGGTCTGTCCTCTGCCCTGAAGGATGCTTCACCGCAAGAAAATCAACATTCAAGATGAAGTGACGTCCTTTGACTTTGAAAGTTTGTCTGCGAACACTGTGTGTTTAGAAATGACACACAGCCTCTGGAATGAACACACGGTTGTTTTTAGTTAAACTTAATGACCCCCCGACAATGAAGTCAGTGAGCTTCTTTTTTTTTTTGATGACACGGAAAGAAAAGGTGAAAATACAGAAAACACGAATAGAGCCAGACGGGCACAAACGAGAGCAGACGCACACAAATGCTACTATTTGACATTTACAGTCTGCCCGAGGGGATCTCATGGCTTCAGGTTTGACGGGGATAAAGTCAACACATTATGGCTGCTTTGTTTAGATCTCATGTCCATTGTTTTCCCCCCTACCTCTGGCTTCAGCAGAAAATATCATTTTCAATCTATGTTTTGGAAAGAAATTAAATAAACTGAAACAGACTTAAGTATGTGTCTTGAGTCGGCAGATGGGCCGATGGTGCTCATTAACATGCACTCATCCACACACGGAGAGACACCTTATGAATGAAATCGGCGCTGCAGTATTCACTTTGAGGGAAAGCCTGTTTTTCCCTTGAGATGAGATTGCCATATTATTTAAATTTCTGCCTCATCCTTTTATTGACCTCGGCCCAGGAATCTTAAGCAGCTTTCGTATGCAAATACACGTTCTAGGCTGCGTGCAGCGTTCTAATAATACCTTCATATTATGTCATAATGCTACAATTTCCTACTACCTGTGCTTCTTAATATTAACAAATAAAGGCCAAGATTATGGACATGTGTTGTAGATATTATTTGATATTGACATCTATATCAATACCTAAAATGTATGATTCACCTCAACATTGCACACTTCCTAAAGTGTTTATATCGGTCTTCTTAATTACGCGCTGATCATCCTACAATAAGTGCTAACCTGTGCAGACTCCTCCTCCAGCCGTCTCTTCTCGTCCTCCGAGTCCACCAGTTTCTGTTTGGTCAGCAGTAACTCCTTATTTAGGGCATCTGCTTTCTCCTCAGCCTGATACACACGCATTCGCAAAGACAAAATAACCCAGTGAGCAAGATTACCAACCCTCCCAATTCTATTTACAACATACGCAAGTCAAACAGTGCGACACACACTCACACAAATAACATTTTAAGAGGCTGCATTTTGCATGCATGTGTTCTCACGGCCTTATAGTCCACATTTTAAAAACACAGACTTCTTGTGGGTCTTGCAGCATATATGATGTTGTCAGTGTGCAGCTAATCATAATATTGTTGAATGAAATCATTAAGTTTGACTAGCCTAATGTAATCAAATGAACACATTATCAGACATCACATTATTTGCATAACCAATTGTTCAACGGCCTGTTTACAAGCCATCTGAATGCTCTGTTGTCAAGCCAACGTTGTGACTACGACAGGCTAGCTGGCCTGCTAGCTACATTGGTCACTGACACAGAGATGGAGGGAAAAAAAACCCCACTAGAGTGGACATCAAGCTTCAAACTTACAGGTGCCTCCATTTTCACCCTGGCAATGGCCGTGTCGTTATTATGATTCCGAAACATTTGTGCAACTTTTGTGGTGTAAGCATTAAGCACATTTCTTTGTGTTTATATTGTGTAACTTCATTCAAATCCTAAAACAAGATGACGGCCTGAGCGACTCATCATGACCTCATTGAGGACAGGAATGTCCCCTGTAGTAGCTCATGTTCCTCCTCTGCTCCAGTCAACTAAGATGTCCCTCAAAGATCTGTGCTGGGACCTCTCCTCCTCATCATCTATATACTCCCCCTTGGTCAGATTATCTGCCACCATGGTGTGAGCTTCCACTGCTATGCTGATGATACACATCTGTATCTCAGCACCAAACCCTCAAATCAGCTCCCCCCTCTGTCCCTCATCAACTGCCTGGAAAGCCTCAAAACCTGGATGTCATCCAACCTTCTCAAGCTTAACAATAATAAAACTGAGCTCTTGGTTCTGACCCACAAGCAGATGCACCGCCTTAACGTTGACGGCTGCTCCATCTCTCCATCCCCAGAGGAGCGCAACCTGGGTGTCATTCTGGACTCCACACTCTCATTTCAGTCACATAATCAAACGTCTCTAAATCTGCCTTTTAACATTTCCAGACTCCGCCCACCACTCTAAGACTCATCACCTCTCGCTTGGATTACTGCAACGGTGTCCTGTTTGGCTTGCCCAACAAAGCTCTGGACAAGCTGCAGTATGTGCAGAACTCAGCTGCCAGAGTTCTCACCCGCACTAAGCCTTGGCAGCACATAACCCCCACGCTCATGCTCACGCTCCTCGTCCTCACCAACAAATGCCTCCATGCCAGTACCTATTGGACCTTCTCCTGCCCTACACCCCATCATGGACTCTGCGGTCCACAGACATGGGACTTCTCTCCACCGCCCACACCAGACTGCGGTCCTTTGGGGACAGAGCCTTCAGTACTGCTGCCCCCACTCCCTGGAACTTGCTCCCCCCCGAGATCCGCAACGCCCCGTCTTTGGACATCTTTGAAGCACTGTTGAAATTTCACCTCTTTACCAAGGCCTTTGGCCTCTGACTTTTTACTCTGTGTAAAGTGACCTTGGGTTCCTTGAAAGGTGCTATATAAATTCAAGTTATTGTTATTATTATTATTATTACTCATTACTGGCTGGTTCACCAAATAACAATGCCCACTCTAGTATTTTTTTCATCTTTATGGTCGCTACCCAAAAAAATATGCAAATTCATGGTTACTCCAAGAGAACATTATGAATAAACTCTACAACTCACTCCAAACTATAACTGGTGTATTTTTAGTTTACACTATAATAGAATAGAATGTTCCTAAAATAAACTGTATAACACAGCTAGCTAAAATGCTAGCCGCCACCATTTCAGTTGCTTTCGGTCAGCACCATCAACGGGGCTTGTGATTTGTGCACATTTGTGGGTGATATTTCATCAAAGTTGAACATATAGATTTATCAACATGAATCCAGTTTTTTTTTAAATTTTAAACGATTGTGGAACTTATTTCACTACCTGTGGCCAAATCAGCTGTTTGTATAATTACAGAGGAATGGACTGACTACAATCTGAATTCGTTTCTTTACGTTTTCAAAATAATGTTTTATTAAATGAATAAATGTGGATATATTTCATGTGATATGACTGGTTCTGTAGCTCATATTTGTTGCTGGTAGGTGTCCTCAAATTAAATTGCATGTATATATACACACACTTCCTCAAACATATTCAATGTCATTGACTTACATTGTCAAGGTCTTTGCGCAGAGCAATCTTGCTGCTGACGAGTTCATGTGCGAGGTCATCGTTCTCCTGCTCCAAACGCATGTTCGCTTCTTGCAAACGCCGGTTCTCTCGCTGGACAGAGGAAGGGATGAGCACAGAAAGAGAAAAGCAAAGGCAGACAAAAAGTGAAAGAAGTTATTATAACAGAGGGAGACAAGCACAGCGAAGGCAGAATAATAATGGGGGAAGGAGTGGGAGAAGCCAAAAGGGAGAACATATAAATGAAGAGAAGTGATGTCACATGAAAGAGGAAGGAAAGCAAAACAGACGAGGCAGCGGGAGTTAATCATAAAGAGTTGTGACCGAATGTGTAACAATCTCTTCAACTAAGCAAACAATAATCAGGTGAGAACTTGATTACACAGTAAAAGAGCCGACTGTAATGTTTAACTAAATATCACTCCTCTGGGCGACATTAACACCAAAAAGACGTTGCATTTAAAAGCAGCGAGGAAAATAAAATGAGGGTAAAAATTACGAAGTTGTAAGAATTAAGATGAGTACAAAACGTCTTAATCCCAACACTAAACCTCTTAAAAAGAAAATAAACCCTGTAGAATAAACGTATGAAAGGGTTTATGTGATCACCTCTGTCTGTGGACAGGATTCACACAAAGGTTTCGTTTACTTTTCACCATAATATTGGCCTTTACATCTTGGTGAAATGCATTGTGGGTCGCTTCTCCTATAAAACAACTAGATCCAAGTGTGGACTAGTATTTTTTTTAAACTACTGATTGCCATTTCAAAATACAGAGAATATGGATTTTGTTTTTTTATATAACTACCAAACTGCACCAAATTATCTGGTTTGAATGATTCACCTCGGTCTGACTATTAGAAATTCATGTTCCCATCCACATCCACCACATCATATGTTTTGAAGCAGAGCTGCAGGCAACAACTACATCACAGATGATCTAAATGAGAAATAAATTAAACTCTGATGCACATGTGCGCTTATGTTCACCTCATATCTCTCAATGGGGGCCTCCTGCTGCTCCTGCTGCTCCCTCATGGTGTGATACTCCTTCTCAAACTTCTTCAGCTTCTTCTGGCTAATCTGAAGGGTCGTGAGAGAATGTACATCGCACAAATGAAGAGTTACATTCTTAACCATAATTATACAAAGGACAAAAAAACGGAAAGCCAAACTGGTGTAGTAGTCTGGGACGTGCATTTGAGGTGGCAGCCAGAAAGAAAAGAAAAAAAGAAAAGAAAAAAAAAGTCTTCTCTCAACAATGACAAGATTTATAATCTCTGCTGGACTGTGGGGTTTTAATCATGAGATATAATGGAACATGTGTGGAGATTACTTTACCCATTTGCTGTTGTTAATTGTTCTCTGACAAGCTCTCAATCGACTGGGATATCAGAGTTGTAGTACAGGCAAAAATACCAATAATATTTAAAAAAATAAATGGTGGAAACTGTTAGGTGTTACGGTCTCCAGCAGCTCCGCTTACGCCTGGTAGTTTTACAATTTGAAAGCTTTTGCATAGTTTTTGGGCTCCTTAACAGCACAGTGGGAATGTCAAATGCTGACTGGCTATACAAAATACGTAGCAGTCAGTATGTCTGGAATCATAGGACAGCATTTAAAATGAGTGTGTAACACAAATGCACAGTTGTGTGTGTGTGGGCATGTGTTAAAAATCAGTTTTCCCAGTGTTCCAAACCTTTCCGGGATACATCTCCCAATGATGGCAGAACTGGGTCAGCTTGGCCCACACGTTGTCCTGTGTGTGTGTGTGTCATTTGTGCGTGATCGCTGAATGTATTTAGTCACATGTTCTGTTTTATAAATGTGACCAAAACAAATGAAGGAAATGACACAGGCAACTATTGGGGACACGAGACGTTTATTTATCTCATTTCTTGTCCCCCCACCCCACCTTCCCCAGGGCTTTTTCGACTCCTGGATATCCAAAACTCACGACTGAGAAAACCAATTAGGAGCTCAGCGTGACAGCGGCTTTCACAGCTACGGCCACATTTTATGGACAAATTATCTGCAATCATACATAATCCAATAACCTCAACAGTACCATCAATATTTTTGGATATACTGTAGGAAAGAAAGACTTTAGAACAACATTATAAAACCACCAGCTGTTTCTCAAGTCATTTCCTGACTGATCTCTACAGTTTTGAACAAATGCCTCTATCACAAGCATTCTGTTGCTAAATTGCATCTCCAATCCAAAAATTCATGTTTGTTTGTTTTTTAATACAAAAGTTGTACAGTGGATACAACTACAAAAATTCATCAATTATTAATTGACTATTAAATTAATCAACGACTATCCTGATGATCAATTAATCATTTTGAGTCTTTTTTTTCCTTTATTTATTTTTTTTTTAAGAAAAAAACCAAAAAATAAAATCCAAATTCTCTCATTTCAGCTTCTTAAATGTGAATACTTTCTGGTTTATTTTAATAGTTTCTTTCCTCCTTTCTGGCAGTAAACTGAATATCTCTGAGTTGTAGACCAAACAAGACATCTGAAGGCATCATCTTGGGCTCTGGAAAATGTGACGGACATTTTTCACTATATTCTCACATTTTATGGACCAAACAACTAATCGATTAATCAAGAAAATAATCGATTGATTAATCAATTCTGAATTTACTTGTTAATTGCAGCCCTAATAGTGATGGAGTTTTTTTTAAATAACCAGAACGTCAATAACGTAGTCGCTCATCCAGGTGACAGGCATCAAAAAGTTGTTAAATCAGCTTAACTACAAGCTCATTTGTGGAATTTTCACAAAACAATGACCAGGTGACCAGGATGAGCGAATAGACACTGTTATGACATACTGTTAAACCCAGTTTTGAACAGCATGTGTGTACAGTATAAACCCTTATATCCATAAATATAGATGATCATATTCCAAAATTTAACCGTGTGAATACAGAAGAAATTTGTTGATTAATCATTCAGTCATTTTCTACCGCTTATCCGGGTCCGGGCCGTGGTCGCAGCAGACCAAGCAGCTCAGCCCACACTTCCCTGTCCTCAGCCAAGAACTGTAACTCTTCCTGGGGGATCCCGAGGCATTCCTAAGCCACCTGGGAAATATAATCCCTCCAGCGTGTCCTGGGTCTTCCTCCCAGTTGGACATGCCTGGAAGACCTCCCTAGGGAGACGACCAGGGGGCATCCTCACCAGATGCCCGAACCACCTCAACTGGCTCCTTTTGATATGAAGAAGCAGTGGCTCTACTCAGAGTCCCTCCCGGATAGTCGAGCTTCTCACCCTGTCCCCGAGTGTAAGCCCAGACACCCGATGGAGGAACCTCATTTCCGCCTCTTGTATCCACGACCTTGTTCTTTCTGTCATTACCCAAAG
>OMMV01147464.1:2382-12475 GCA_900302635.1 Chatrabus melanurus
CAGAAAGCACAACCATCCACAAAGATGTGCAGGAACAGCAATCCTTGCATATAATCCAAATAATAGTTGATTTAACACCAACGACAGAGCTGATTTAACACCATGACAGAGCCGATTTAACACTAGGACAGAGCCGATTTAACACTTTGACAGAGCCGATTTAACACTAGGACAAAGCTGATTTGACACCATGACAAACCTGATTTAACACTATGACAGAGCTGATTTAACACCATGACAGACCTGAATTAACACTATGACAGAGCTGATTTCAAACTGATCGAATTGATTTAAACCTATTTGGAATGGGACTATACTGTAGGTACTCACTGCAGAGTCAATCAAACAGCAAAATTTACTGTGTATATAGGGGAATATTTAGAGCAGCTATTTTGAAGAATTGGTTAATTATACACCTACGGTTACTACGAAACTCTAATATGAAGCCATATATCATAACTCTATTGGTCACATGACCTTTGATCTTGGGTGAGCTTGAAAGGTCAAACTCCTTTGAGTAATTGGTTAAAGATCTATGGTTCCTGTGAAACGCTCATATGAATTCATATACCAACTTTCCCTTGGTCACACAATATTTGACGTTGAAAGGTCAAACTCAAAATCGGAACTGTTTAACTATCACAGTTTGCAGCCAATATAGATTAAAAATGGTGGAGGTTGTGTGTTAGTCAAGGGTAAAGTGGTTCAACTTTGGAGAGAATTGATCAAATGTCATGGCCACACAGAACCACATGTTGTGGTATGACTGAATCACAAAGAAGCAATTTGCATGAATTGGTGTCAAAGGTGTAAGTCGACGATGTTGTACTCTCTGAGTGTCCCTTCTTGTTATGCTGAATTTTTAAAGTGTTGGACTGTAACAGTTTTGCCAATTGTGCCTTTGCAGCTAAGTATAGAATGGTATTACCATTCTAGAACCATAAGATCCCTGCATCCCTTATTTTTGGGAAGCAGAGTATT
The DNA here is from genome assembly GCA_900302635.1 of Chatrabus melanurus. Lineage (NCBI taxonomy): Eukaryota > Metazoa > Chordata > Actinopteri > Batrachoidiformes > Batrachoididae > Chatrabus > Chatrabus melanurus. The sequence goes on from OMMV01147464.1 coordinate 3,364, forward strand.
AAATTTGTACATAAAGGCTCTATTTGAGAATGTATGATTTTGTGAAAGATTTTCGCGTGAACTCGCTGAAGGACATTAATCGATGGAGGTTATGTAATTAGGCTTTTGTGGCACTTGTGCAAAGTACCTGTGGGTCTGCCAGTCGTCCAAGGTCAGGGTAAAGGTAGAACTGGATGCCAATCCCAGCACCAGGCAGAGTGAGACCTCGGACCAACAGCACAATTAGCATCAGATAGGGAAAGGTGGCAGTGAAGTAGACCACCTGTATACAGACATGAAAGATACAATGAATATCAAATGTTGGTACCTTTGAATTTCAGTCTGTTTAATGGGCACGATTCTACAAATTTACGGTAAATCCTCCTTTCACAGCTGGTTTTCTGTAGACATGACTGGGGATGGATGTATGAACATTTTCAAGACACTGAATATGTCTTGGACTTTATTTACATCAATCTTTAAGAAATATAAACAGTATGGTAAATCTATCTGGAGTAGGCAGTTCTCAAAAACTGAGTGACCGTGCAAGAATAAGACTAGTGAGGGAAGCCATCAAGACAACCACGACAACTCTGAAGGAGTTATAGGTTTCTGGGGCTGTGATTGGAGAAACTGGGCACAGAACTACTTTTTTCTGTTGCACCATCAGTTACATCTTCATGTTGGAGTGGAACAACGAGAAAACGGATCAAATCTGGACTGGAGACTGGAAAAGGCCAAGGGGACGCCCACGTTCTATCTGGCTGTGAGTGATACACAAACAGTATGGTAAATCTGTCTGGAGTAGGCAGTTCTCAAAAATGGAGTGACTGTGCAAGAATAAGACAAGTGAGGGAAGCCATCAAGACAACCACGACAACTCTGAATGAGTTATAGGCTTCTATGGCTGGGATTGAAGAAAATGGGCATAGAGCAACTTTTTTCTGTTGCACCAGCAGTCACACCTTCATGGTAGAGTGGAACAACGAAGAACTTTGATAGGAAAAGAAAACTGATCAAATCTAGTCTGGAGGCTGGAGAAGCTGGAGAAGACCAAGGGGACGCCCATGTTCCACCTGGCTGCGAGTGATAGGTGGTTACTTTTGAGAGATGGGGATGGACCTGTTGTCTGCCTGAGTGGATGCCATCCATCCATTTGATTAAATGTTCTGATTATACAAAATTGGTTCATTTGCATTAATTTATGAACATATTTTAAATTCTGTACTTAAACTTCTGGGGTACCAATAATTCTGACCAGGACTATAGTTGAAAATGCTGGCAATCCACATTTAGAACCTTCAGAATTTACATGTGAAACTTCATAACGGCATGGGTTTCAATCCCCGTCGGCCCACCTTTCCGGTGGATTTCACCCCCTTCCAGATGCAGAAATAGCACATGACCCAGGCGATGAGCAGACAGATGGCCAGGTCCCAGTTCAGAGAGCCCATGTGTTCAATGCCTGGGGAGATCCTCAGTGCTCTTCTCCTGTAGCGAGAGAAAACCAACACGTAAGTGACGGATGATCACAACCAGCGCGTCGATATCAGTGCGACGTCTGAAAACTCACTCCCAGAACTCCATGACAGGAGATGTGGCATTTAGGTAGATGGTTTGGTTCACTGTGTTTCTTCTCTGAAACTCCACACAATTTGCTGAAAGAAAAATAATATATATCAGAGAGCTGTGCCACTAAGTTTTTTTTTTGTTTGTTTTTTTGATGTGCACTTCTGACCGGTGTTCCATGAGTTGTTGCAGGATGACCAGGGCAGGTCCCAGGAAAAGGAATAAGACAGGTAGAAAATCCCCCACGCCAGAACGATGATGTAGTAGAAGTTCAACAAAGTCACTATCACCTGTGTGCCGTAGCCTAGACCTGCAGAAATGACAATTTAGCACACAGCAAAATTATGTCACTGCAATAAATTAATGCTTATATTCAACTTTAATTTAAAAAAAAGGATGAGATCATTTCTAGGCAGTAATAAAAGAATCCCATGATTAACAAATGACATTCATCATATAAAAGTGTTGGGAAGTGGTGGTTTAAAGGTTAGAGAAAGGCTCGTGACCGGAGGGTCACAGGTTTAATCCCACCACCAGACAGAAAAAACATTAAGGTGTCCTTCAGCATGGTCCTCATTGCCCAATGTGCTCCCAGTGTACAGTTTGGACACACTGCATTGCAGCACCCTGACATTAGTATGGGCGAATGTGAGGCATCATTATAAAGTCCTTTTAGCTTCTGCATTAGGTGGAAAAGTGCTATAGAAATCAGTTAATTTACCATTTAAAATGAGAAGGGCACTTTGAGAGTGTATACCTCTGCCAAGGTCTAACAGTCCTCTGTTTACATGTTCCTTTTATCTCTTTCTTTTTTTGGTAAGATGGCTATTGCTATTTCTATCTCTTCTCTAACATCCTTTGATCCTGAACCTTTTATGTCTGATTGCTAACCTGTGATCCTGATATTGACCCCTAATCATCCTCATCACTCATCTTTGATCCTAATTGCTGATCTTTGATCATGGTAAATCATCTTTGATTTTGACCTTAGATCCTGATGGCCGATCTTTGATCTCTGATCCTTATGGTTAATCTTTGAGCATCACCAAGGAGATGTATGTTTTTGTTGCCATTTGCCTGACTGTCTTGCACTGAGCCTATAATGAGTATCAAAGAAATCAGGATCAATGGGTGGATCCTGACTTTGATCCTCATCACTGAACACATCAGCAACCCTGATTACAGGATCAAAGGAATCAGAATCACAGGAATTATGATCAAAGATCGTAATTTGCACCTGACATTAATACTTTTCACTTCTATATTAATTTATCCAAGTAACAGCTATGTTCTTGTAACCATGCTTAAATGGCATTTTAACAGAGCCTATACCTTAAGGAATAGGTATGACTGCTTTTATATTTTGACTCTGTAAATCCTCTGGCAATAGAGCTTTACACTTGCCATTGATACATTTCACTTCTGAACTAATTTTTCCAAGTAACAGCTGTGTTTTTGTAACAGTGCCTAAATGGCACTTTCTCAAGGAGAAAAGCTCACTTTGCACAAGGCCTAATAATCCTGGATGCTGATTCAAGTAATCTTGATCATTGATTGAATCCTGACCTCTGATCCTGAATGCTGGACAAATCAGCAATCCTCATTATAGGATCAAAGGAATAAGGATGAGTGATCAAAGGCAGGATCAAAGGAATTACAACCAAATAGCAAAGATCAAAGGCATAATCCACCTCTTTATCCAGATCCTCACCAAAGTTTAATCAGCTCTTCCTTGACCCAAAGCCTACCTCTCCACCAAATTCCAGTGGAATTTATTCATGCCTGGCTGACAAATAAACTAAGACAAACAAACACTAACAAAAACCTGTGGATTGTTTGCATATGTGAGCCGCAGTTTGGGCCTAATCTGATGAAAATCGCCTTCCCCACCTTCAAATAAGGGACTGATTTTTCTCCAGCAGGTAATGCCACCCTCACTGGTGTACTGTCCCAGGGAAATCTCCAGGAAGAAGACAGGAACGCCACAGGTAAAGAGGAAGATGAGATAGGGGATAAAGAATGCACCTGAGTGGAGAAGAGGCAAAGAGATCAGGGCGTGAGCCGAGTTTTGCTTTCTGCTGCTGTAAATGGAACTGTAATGATCTTTATTAGTTGAATGCATATGTGCCTGGACATAGCCCGACTGAAACCCACCACCACATTTAAAGGGCAAAATGACTTTTTAAGCTGAGCCACCGTCACCCCCGCGATCGGCTTTCACACCGACGTCCCTTCAGGTGGTTGGGGATGTTTGGCGTGCTCAGATTTCTGCCTCTCTGTGGGGACAGCTGCTGAAATCTTACAAGCCATGTAGCAACAACAGCTGTGTGACCCCGCTCAGTCCTGAACCCTGACCCTGCCATCCCACACTGAGACATTTAGCAGATACGTAAGCAAGTTTCCGGCACAACGCTGTGTTCAAAAACACTAAGGTCAACTGCATACTGCTCAGTGTTAAAAGCAATGCAACAGAAAAGCGGATTTTGGGAAACATTATGAACAGCTCACTGATTTAAACTCGAAGCAGTAAATGCCACTATCGGCAAACTTTATTACTGAATTTGTGTAATAATTAAAACTTCTTTACCTTATCTGTCCAACTTCCACTCACCTCCTCCGTTCTTGTAGCAGAGGTACGGGAAACGCCACATGTTTCCCAGCCCGATGATGGACCCGGCCACAGACAAGATGAATTCTATTTTGCTGCTCCACTGGCCCCGCTCCTCCATCTTCTCCTCCGAGGGGGGCAGCAGCTCCTTGGCTTGGCCAGCGTCTCCTACAGAACAGGAAAAAAAAATGCAGGAGTGCAGCAACCACGAGCTTCGAGAAGCTGTTTGGCTTTGTTCTAATCCTGGATTGAAGCTGCTCTCCTTTTCAAAATGCTCTTGAGCAAGGCACTTAACCCCAATGGGTCTTGTTGCACAAGGAGCAACAGTGGAGCAGCATGGTTTCGAAAAAGGTACTTTTTTTATTTTTAACAAACAAAAAATTGATAGCAGAAAATTTAATTTAATTTACTTTTATTGTGGTTTTTGATACAATAATCAATCATCTATATTTAAAACCTATCAGAGCAATATGTCCTACCATTCATTGCAGTGCTATGACCAATTCTTGTCTCACGGCTGAAGCTCTGGCTGGAAATGTATCTGTAAATGTTCAAGTTTTGGTATTTAACATGACTGGAATGAAGGGCAGGGCTTTGTAACGCTAAACTTGGGCCCGCCTCTTTGTCTGCCCTGTTTAGAGCAAAGTGCATCCTGTATCATAACTCCTTGGTTAAAATAAGAGTCCAGTAGGATTCTGCCACACCAGCCCATCTGTGTTGACCTCATCTGCAGTGGATCACCTCTGCTAAAAAAAAAAATTTTTTTTTAAATCATCACATTAAATCACTGTCATCATTATGCAAAATGAATAAATAAATAAATATCAATATAAGATGTAGTTTTAATCTCCTTTTCTGGAATAATTTCATGCAGTTAGGAGGCAGGTAATCCAGATGAATAGATGGCTAAAGTAGACAGTTGTCAAAAACTGTGACTGTACAAGAAGGAGAAAAGTGAAGGAAGCCAACAAGACACCTTCCGTGGATCTGATTGGAGAAAGTGGGCAAAGTGCAACTTTGGTCTATTGCATCACCAGTCAGCTTCAAGGTGGAGTGGAACAGAGAAGGACTTTAATACAAGAAAACAGATTAAATTTTGGCTTGAATCTCCCATGTGCCTTCTAGCAAACTGGAGGTGAAATTTCATGCCTTCTTTTTATAAGAAAATCCTTCATTGTTACAATAGGGTGGGGCTTGATAGGAGTATAGCCACCTAGAAGAATTTCAGCATCACCATAACCCCACCAAAATAATTCACATTTGTCATTCAAAATCTGGGGTTTTCAGGCTCGGTTACTCATCACCACAACCAGCCTCTAGTCTCCACAGTACCCGTGAGGTATTGCTCAGTTTATGTTGGGATGCCAACACGAATTAAAGTGGCTCTTTTCCTTGTTAAACTCTAAGCCAGGAACCAGAACCTGGTGAAACATAACCATGAGGAAGACAGTCCAATCATTGACTTGATTACTAGAATGTATTATTCATTGCTTCATTCATTCTCTAAACCCGCTTTTTCCAATTACGGGTCACAGGGTTGCTGGAGCCTATCACAGCGGTCAATGAGCGAGAGGCGGGGTTCACCCTGGACAGGCCGCCAGTCCACTGCAGGGCACAATGCATTATTACCTACCTCAAAACAGACCTCTTCAAAAGATTCAGAAATCAGCTGCTAGAGTTTTGATCAGATCTAAGAAATTCTATCATATTATATTAATTAGTGAGGTATCTGGTTCCCTGCTCATGCAAGAATAGATTTCAAGGTTTTGCTTTTGACGTAAGATACTGAAAGGTTGTGGATTATGGGCTGCTGGTCACAAAAAAATAAAATAAAATAAAATAAAATGAATCACCTTAAAATTTTCCAAGCATGCATTCTTTTGTAGATAACCGATTGTTGCTATTTCCCATCATATTATGCATACTAGTGTTGCCCACAAAACAAGCTCTTGTGGTCAGCCCAAGCATGCCCAGGCACGCACCAAGTGTACTAGATGCTAAGCAAATGTTGTCTTTGGCATGCTTGGACATAATCAGGTTAAATGCTGGCAGAGAGCCTCTCAAAGCTGCTCACATTTACAGATGCTGTTTGGACACATATTGACGCAAATGTTCTTCAGGCAGTAGTATAGTTAATATACAACCCCAAATCAGAAAAACGTGGGGCGATATGGAAAACACAAATTTTTTTTAAAAACCATTGGCTTCTATTTTATTGCCGACGGTATGAACCCAGGATATTTCATGTTTTGCGTGGTCAACTTCATCTGTTGTTAATATACATTCCTGCATTTAAGTCCTGCAACACATTCCACAAAAAGTTAGGACAGGGCAATTTAGGGCTAGTAATGACATTAAAAAAAATTTAAATGATGTTAATTCAAACAGGTGATGATTGTAATCATGATTTAGTACAATAGCAGTATCCATGAAAGGCTCTTTGAGGAGCAAAGATGGGCAGAGGATCTCCAGTTTGTCAACAACTGTATGAGAAAATTATTGAAATATTTTTTTAAAAATGTTCCTCAAAGAAAGATTGAAAGAGATTTGCATATTTCTCCCTCCACAGTGCATATCATTAAACAATTTAAGGAATCTGAATGAATTTCAGTGTGTAAGGGTCAAGGGCGCAAGCCTAAGCTGAACACCCGTGATATCTGAACCCTCAGACAGCACTGTATCAAGAACCGTCATTCATCAATAGCTGATATAATCACATGGGCAAGAGATTACTTTGGGAAACCTTTGTCAAGCACTACAATACAGAGTGACATTCACAAATGCCACTTAATACTTTACTGTGCAAAAAAAGAAGCCTTATGTTAACTTTGTCCAGAAGTGGCGTGGATTTCTCTGGGCTTGGAGGCATCTGGGTTGGACCATCACACAGTGGAAACATGTATTGTGGTCAGACAAATCGGTATTTCAGATTTTTATTTGAAAGAAATTGACACCGTGTGCTCCAGGCCAAAGACGAAAAGGATCATCCAAAGTGTTTACAGCAATAAGTCCAAAAACCAGGGTCTGTCATGGTTTGGGGTTGTGTCAGTGCCCTCGGCAAAGGTAATTTACACTTCTGTGATGGCAGCATTAATGCAGAAAAGTACATTGAGATTTTAGAACAACATATGCTGCGTTCAAGATGACATCAAAAGATGACACCTTTCCAGGGACAATGCTAAACCACATTCTGCACACATTACAAAGGCATGGCTGCTGAAGAAGTGGGTACGGATACTGGACTGGCATGTCTGCAAGCCTGACCTTTCCCCATTAGAGAATGTGTGGAAAATTTTGAAATGAAAAATGCAACAACAACCCTGTACTGTTGCACACCTTAAGACGTGCTTGCAGGAGGAATGGGACAAAATAACACGTGAAACACTTCATCGCTTGGTATGCTCAATGCCAAGTCATCTTTTCAGCGTTGTGAGAAGGAATGGTAATATTACAAAGTGGTAAATGCTTTAGTGTCCCAACTTTTGTTTTTTTTTTTTGTTTTTTGGAATGTGGTGCAGGCCTTAAATGCAGGAATGGATGCATATTAAGAAATTAAATGAAGTTGACCACACAAAACATAAAATATCTTGAGTTCATATTGTCTGCAATGAAATAGCGGTCAAAGTAAATGTAAGAATCGCTGTTTTGTTTTTTTAAATTGCATTTTCCATATTGTCCCAACTTTATCTGATTTGGGGTTGTATTTGACAATAGGAGGAAGTTGATTCAGCCGAACTAACAACTTGTCAGCATCATTATGCAATTAAACATAATGTGAGTTTATGCAACTACTTTTTTGCTTCTCCAAATTCCTACATAATACAGCAAATCTGAAATTATTTTTGTGTTTAATGACATTGTCTCACATAATCTGAGATTTGTTTTCCGCAAGCAAACCTTTTGATAAAAATAAGTTTTCCAATGTATTTATGCATTTTAAACAATTACTATTTTTAATCACACTTTTTTAAAATCTATTGTATGAATTAAGATGTATGCAACACGCAATTGAAATTTGCTTTAAAATTCATATTTCTACATTCACTACAAATTCTGCCACCCCGCAATGAAAGAATCATGCCCCAACCTGGTACTGCCTCACCGAAATAGAACCTTCTGGAGGTGTCGCTGCATTGTTAATGGCAAAGCTTTGCACACTGTATGTTTGTAACGCTCTGCCACTCTGCACGCTGACAAAAGTGAGTTAGTCAGCTGGAGGGAAAGGCAGCAGAAGTCAGTTCACACCTGACTGGACTCGATTCAGTGACATAAGGTCACCGGTGCACCTGAATCTACCCACCCTCTTGTTCCGTCGAGACATCAGTCTTTCTGCAGCAGAAACGAGATTAGATATAAAATAGGATTTAACCACCTCAAATAGTCAGTACACTCAATGTCTAGAAATTTTGCAACCATGTAGGGAAATTTAAATAATAAATCTCAAAATAAAAATAACACTGTAGGAATCTTAAAGATTGGGAATGGATGAGGTAACAGTAGTCACAAGTATGCAGTTTGCCACGAGTTATAATGTATACTGAGTAAATGTAAGTTATGTTAATGTACGAGTATGTTCATGTGCTTATGAGGGCTATAAATCTAGAGTTGCGATCAGAAGTTTACATACACTCATCATGGGCATGAATAACATGGTAATTTTGGGATGTTAATGATTTCTTTGAACTGTTCTTTTGTCAGGGTGGAATGATTGTACAGCATACATCATTAATGACTCTAAAAAAAAACAAGAATTGGGTGCGCAAGTTTGAATTTATTTTGGATTTTCTCTAATCCACACAGGGTCAAAATTATGCATACAGGCTCAAATGTATACATACACCCCCCAGTAATATTTGATTAAATGTCCCTTAGCAAGCTGCACCTTGACCAGAAGCTTTTGGCAGCCATCAACAAGCTTCTGGCATAATTCTGGCTGGATATTTGACCACTCTTCTT
>OMMV01147639.1:4539-16244 GCA_900302635.1 Chatrabus melanurus
ACATTGGAGGGCAATGCATACCCTGCGTGTTTTTTGGACTATAGTGATGTCATTTCAGTCATCATGAGGTCACTTACACCACGTACTGAAATGATTTTCTGATCCATGTAAGCTTTGGATCGCCTATATAGCGCTACTGGTTGTGGAGATATCCTGGAAAATGTTTTTCGGACAATTACAACATAACTCTATGACATTTTTGTGACGTCATCATAATGTCACTCATACCATTTGAGGAGAAATGATTTACTGATTTCTGTAAGCTTTACAGCATCTCTCACGCCCTATTGGTTGTAGCGATGTCCTGGAAAATGTTTATCAAACTATATTTTTGTCAACCTTGACTTTTGACCGATCTGCTCTAAACGTTAATCATCTGGAGACCCTCACCCAAAGAACATTTGTTCAAAGTTTGGTGAAAATCTGCTCACTTGTTTCCAAGTTATTTGGTACAAAGACACAGACAAATGAGCAATTCGAACACCCTGTGCTGCCGCTGGCTTGCAGGACAATAATCTCAGTTTTGAAAGTCAAAGAGAAGCATCCATTAGCAAAACATTCATGTGTTCAAGGACTCCACGATTACTTCACCACACTTCAATGGACACATTCAGTTATTTCATCTGATTTCTAGATTCATACAAAGAGGGTATGACTTTATTATAAACCTTTGATGTCATTTGCTTAAAACAGCACTTGAGTCCTAACAATGAGCTTCGATAGAGCTGGAGCTGCACAAGTTGTAACGTGAAAAACGTGACTGAAAACTTCTAATTAAAGCGGCATGATGGAATTTTCGACGACATCTAGTGTTGAGGTTTCAAACTGTAACCAAACCAACAACGAACCTCGCCCCTCCCTTTCCAAACGTGTGCTCGCTCGCGCGCTTACGACAAAGCTGAATCCGAGACAGAGTACTGAGCGGCATCATGAATATTGAGGAGGTAACTGAAGCTATACTGTAATGGCCGATTATAAACTTTTTCACACTTTGAAACATCAGGGTTAGCAAGCTAGCCAGTTTGACCATCACTGTCTAGCTTTCGCAGACAAAGCTGAAGTTATGAAATGATATTGCACACACAGTTAAGCCCGTATCTCACTGGGCTTGCGACCGATTGGCGAGTGAAACGAACAGCCATTCGTCTAATTCGGCTCTTGGTGTCAATGTAGTCTGAAATTATTCTCTAAGCAGTCGGAATCAGTGTCCCCATTCGCTAATTAGTTGCTCGCCTCGCTTTCATTCGCCTGCGGATTTTCAACATGTTGAAAACCCTGGTGGCGAACGAACGACTGCTTATTTTCGCAAACTAGTTTTTTTACTCACCAAGGCGTCTTCGATAGACCACTACCAAGCCGCCCCCCCCCCCCCGGTGTGTTTCAGTCGCCCGGGTCGCTTCTTTTGCTACAAGGTCGGATTATGGTCAAAATGCGGTCGTCAGTCGTTACAGAGTAATTAATGACTTCAAGACAGACATACGGCTGCTTAGTGAATATTCATCAAATATTCTTTCAACAAGATGCCCAGCAGTCGTCTAATTCGTAAAACAGTCATCAAAAAGTGGCAAATGGGTCTCGTCAACAGCAGTCTAAAAATAAAAAAATTAATAAAATAAAAAAATCAGTCGTCACAGTCGCCTCTCAATGAGACACAGGCTTTAGTGAACTCGACTGAATGGAGATGTGTTGCAGCACTTCAGTATAAATCCTTATTTTATGTAATGTTACTGTACTAAATGTGTCTCGGAATTTTCTTCGATGACACTCGTCCTAATCTAATGTCCGTTGTAAACAATCGGATAAAGTGGGATGGCGGAGTAAAGTCCGAGTCCATGTCGTTCGCTGCTCAAACCCGAGCTGGCTCCACTGAACAGGGAAAGGCACTCAGGAGCGCACGTAAACATGTAACTCACATAAACGTGGATTATCCCGATTTATCCGACCCGTGTCTTTTCTGAAAACAGAATTACAGGCTGTTGAATGGGTCGCAATCGAAAACCTTGCCGTTAGATGTCACCGAAAATTCCATCGTGCCACTTTAAACTAAACATGGCAACTTTACATCTTCCTGTATGTCAAACCTGAAGATTTGTCTTCAACAATATTGGTAGATTTGCAGATGAAAACATTCTTGACGTCACTTATGAAACGCGCAGTCACAAAACGACAGGAGGAACGTTTTCTTTAAAAGTCCTTATTAAGCTGGCATCATGCAGTACAAACTATTTAACAGTTTTAGGCTTCCACCATACAATACAGTACAAAAGATCAATCATATGCAAACACAATTTTGCACATTCCAGCTGTCAACAATAATAAATCCAACACATCGCATTATTTGAGTCAGTCGTGAACAAACTAGCATTTAAACTCAAAGTAAAACCACAAGTGTAATCCTAAAGTACTTTGAGATTACACATGAAACACACTGTGTTGTGTCCAGCACTCAGAAGATAAATATGGCCGCTTCCTTTAACGTGCACAGATACTGGTCACCAAACAAGATCCGTGAACACCCAACATTTCACATTTAATCAGCATCAACTGTGCACAGCCTTTCAAAAAGCATCAACACCTATATGTACAATGCATGGTCACTTTGTGCTATGAAATCTTTGACATCATGGTTTCACATAAAGCCCTAAATAGCTGTGATGGTGTCGTACATCATCATTTAAAAAAATGAAAAACCGCAGCAAATACCGTTTTAAAATCCTCCTTTGCACCACGCTAAACATTTTAATACCTTCACTTGTTAGCATGAATCCAAGTTCTTCCTTAGGGGATCTAAGTGACCATTCTAAAGCTGCAGGTTGGATCTGTGGTTTTAAATAGAGTAATGTTATCGATGTCACTAATTAAAGCTGCATTTACGAGGGTTTATTAGAAGAAATGGGAATGCAGCATTTATAACCATCTGTAAAGAATCCATGCGTTTTCAAAGGAGGTTGTCATTTCTGCTGGAACCTGATAACGAGTTAAGTGGTGACAACTTAACCCACTTTATATTCTCTATGTACATCAGCTGCCAGTGAGTCTATTGTATTTGCTCCAAAGAAAATGAACAACCAGTTGGTTTTACGATCAGTAACATGCAATTACTGCCAGTAAACTACAACAGGAAGCTGTAATATTCGCTGTTTTTTTTTGTTTTTTTAATGCACTTGTAATTTGTCCATTTTATTTTGGGCATTTCTAATATTTAACTCTCGTGTAAAAAATCCTGGATAAAATATTACAAACACCTTTCATTCAGTATAATGCAAACCACAACCACACCGCCTCAGAATGTAGTTTCCAAAAAAAAATCAGTACCATGCCAGCTGTCCAAAATCTGAACATTATGAGCTTAAAGCAGTGTTACTCTACTAACCACATATAGTGGAGTTCTCCCATGTTTGTTCGGACACACAACAGTGGCCTTATTGGCCACCAGGACCCTGCGATTAGCAATAAGACTTGATAAATACGTTACATGCTCTGCCTGAAAAAGCCCGGACATGCAGCGGCGCCGCGCTTCACCACATCCATGGAACCGCCTTGGATCCTGGATGGCAACCACCCAGGCAGACAACTGGTCCATCCCCACATCTCTAAAATAACCATCGATCTGCCGCAGCCAGGTGAAGCGTGGGCGTTTTCTTGGCCTTCTCCAGCCGCTGGGCTCCTCAACACTCAGACACCCATTTGCTGGATCATGCAGAGAAACACGGCACATGACCAAAATGTCGAAGCTGACGCTCCCTCACGATGCAAGTGATACTCCTAGTCTCCCTAAGTAAGTGCTCGTTTGATACAAAGTCATACCCAAGGATCCTCCAAAGAGACCTAGTACCAAAGACATCCAGTCGTCACCTTAGGTCACTGGTTAGCGTCCAAGTCTCACAACCATACAGTAAGACAGGAAGCACCAGGACCCTAAAGACTTGGACCTTCGTTCTCCTGCAAAGATATTGGCATCGCCATACACCTCTGTCCAGCGACCTCATGACTCCATAAGCTCTTCCCAGGTGTCTTTTCAAATGCAGAGGACCCAGAGACATGAATGGTACTGCCAAGATGAACATCTCTACAAATTCAACACTTTCACCGAGTCCAGGAAGTCATTAAAAGCCTAGATCTTTGAATAGAGAAAAGAACAACTATAAATTATGTTAAAAGATGCCAACATGGAAATTTGCTGGTCCTCACCTGTATACATCAGAATCCAAAAGTTCAAAACTAAATATGTAGAAGTTCTTACGGAGATACTGATGGACTTTTTGTGGACCCACTCACTGACTCCATTATGGCTGTGCTTGCCCTAATCACAGGGAATGTGTGACTGATTTTTTTTGAACATGATCGCAGGCATCCTCATTAAATACACGAGGCAATATCACTAATATTTTAGATAGGTTCAAAAATTAAAGTTTTACATCAATATTTAGTTAGTACTACCTTTGAGTACATATGCATAAACACTCATGGCTCATTTAACATATTAACTAAATTTAATGGGTATTTTGAAAATGGAAAACGTCAATAAATTTGCAAAGTATTTTCATAGTCACACATCATTACATTTAACTTCCATTTCAAAAGCAACACAGATCACTGAGATTCAGATGACCTGTAATTTTAAACTGCATTACACTTGAGAAGTATACTTAGTAATCTGGTAAGTCAGCGTATATGTATAACAGGCTCCTCTGATGACCTTTGTAGGTTCTTTGCACTTCTGTAGCATAGTTGCCAACATCTGTGCACTAGTGGCCAACCGAGTTATCTGGCTAATTAAATGTCATTTTGACATCGGGCAATGAGGCCAAAACCGTCTGCAGTCACATCTGCAGGCAGCCTGTCAGTGTGGCTGCGGTGCAAAGATGTAAGCACGCCCCCTTGTGTCAATTTTGCCATTCCACAGGCAGACGTCAGTGGGTGCTGTGAAACAGTGGGAAACCTGCCGATGTTGGATGTAGCGTTACCTGAGAGAAATTCCTGCCTTTCAAAGCTCAGTGCCTTTAAAAGGCCACTCTTAGGCTGCGTTCATGTTAGCCGTGTGCAGCAGACGGTAAACTGGATGCTCCATTGTTTTCAAAGCGAGCACGACGGAACATTTTGCCACTGCTGGCTGTGAGACTGGAACCCACACAGTGGGACGATACGTGCAGCTGCAACTTAAAAATTGACAACTTTCTCCTCTTGCAACAGGGACAAGGACAAACCCGACGCTGATTTACCTTTAACGATGGTGAAAGCCAGCGAGAGATTGTTTTAGTGCAGAGATGCACTTTGAGTTCAGATAAATAGGAATACGGTCCAAAAAGTTGACTTTGGAAGTAACAATCGCAGCCAGAGCTTCCCGGTTTAATACAAGCTTGTGCAAAACATTAAAACGCTGATGTTCCTTTCAATTACGTCAATCGCCGTCTGTCTCATTAACACTGCAAAATTACAGCACGTCACATGAACATCTACCATCTGAAAGACTGGCCTACCACTGGAACGGTGGAAACAGAACCCGCTTAAGCCTTCTTGCACCGCCAGCTGTCCTCCCCTCCTCTGTTCCCAGGACGAGAAGAGGAATGGACTCAAGAGAAAATCCACAGACACGCTGATTTTTGGGACTAAAAACAAAACGATGATACTTCTGTGTGCTCTACACTAACATTCTATAGTTTTTTAATTTATGCATGTTTACAAAGGAGATGCTATCTGCTGATAAATGCTGTTGTTAATTGTACTAAAACCTCCATTTAAATTAAGTGCACTGCAGACAGAGCGCAGATCTACGGAAGCAAGCGGAGACAAAGCAGACAATAATAGTCTTAGATAAATGTTGATTTAAGTTTAGTCATTTTCTTTCATCTTTTATTCTTATTAAATTCGTGTACTTTATCAAACACCAACAACATGATATCAGCATTATGTATATCGGCCATCACCGGCCTGCTCTGAACATGAAATGAAAACCTCGTATCAGTCGACCACTAATCTGCACTGTAACTGTGCATCACATGAGGACAGAAATACTGAGCCGAGCCCTTTTTCACTCTAAAGTCAGAGCGATGGACTTTTGCTCATGTAGTCCTTTGACACATTCTTACTGCAGCAAGCTGGAGGTTGGCTGTGACATCAATCAGCTCAGGACCAGTCCAAATATGGAAACAGCCGGCTAAAAATAAGAGTATCTTTACTTCCCATTCTAGGCCCGGTGAAGACCGCTGAGTGCTAAATATAAAAACTTTGCATTTTCATGTCTCGCTCCTGCAGCAGTTGCCACCTCTTCAAACTCGTGTTAGACCTCAGTACAGAGGGTGGCTTTTGAGGAAGTGAGGATGAAGAAATGCAGTAGAACACAATCATGTACAAAATAACTTTTGATTATTGAGTACCATGTCAAATTATTATGTAACAACATGATTTGATTCCAGTCATGCCAGACACTTTTCCTTTCCCCGTTTAGCAAAGCCGCTTTCTTGTAACGTGTAAAACCTGTGCATTAAAAGCAGCTGCAAATATTCGTGACAGGGCATTTTCCCTTTGTGCTTTAAGTGTTCTGTCCATTTCCCGGGGTTTGGTACCATGGCAGTATCCCCCAAAGGCTGCATTCAGAGGATTGTTCAGCAGAGTTGGGAGGCAGAGAGCCACAGATCCTTACGTACCTGCAGCCAAACTAGAGACCTGATACTCGGTTTGCTCACTACAGTCTGTGGAGTTGTGGCCAAGGTGCTGGTCTCTTCCACTTTGTCAGTATTTATTAATCCCAAAGATCCTCACGCCGTGCAGCTGGGGCAGCTTGGGGATGAGGACAGTCAGCAAAGAAACAGTGTTCACCACAAAATGGGCCCTATCGTATTTGGTGTAGAAGCTGGTTAGGATATACCTAAATAAGAGAAAGAGGGTAGAAATTAGTACATTTTTAAAAAAAAGCTGTAAATCGAGTTCGATAACTGAATATGGAAATGGTATACCTTCCAGCCCTCTTGCCCAACGCTGTCAATCACCAGAATATTAGACGCACCTGTATGAATACCATTTATTCCTGAACGTCACTCAGCTCTGCCTCACTTGTTGATTGAACCCGTCTTTCGCACACTGCCTGAAAATGTTTTTCTGTGGACGATATTTCTGCTGAACTGATCCCGTTTGTCATTTTGGATTTTTTGGGGCTTTGTCTAGCCCATGTCTTCTTTGTATGCTCTGTCTTTTGGTTCTGACCTATTTGCCTGGTTTTGACTACGAGTCCTTGTTTGGTTTGTTTAATTTTATGGCCATATCAGCAGCTATGGCCATTTTATAGCCAGGGCAGGTAGGGTAAAACCATGTTAGAGTTAGAAAGTAAACAAATAAAATAGCATAAATAAACAACCAAATAATTTAGACAAGTTCCTTAACATCTATGCTAGCCAAAAATTATTTTTAAAAAAACTTTAAAAGGTGGGACCTTATTAAAAACATTGGCTGCAGTATTTTGACGATAAAAATCGCTGTCTTTTGGTTCTCAGGGCAGAGCAAGAGAATAAAATATGCTTTATTGACAGGGGCTGGGGCACGTCACAAAATTGGCATAACGGGGGTTCACTGCCCATCAATAAAAACCATGGGTAAGTCTTGAATGTCCTATTCTGGTATACACCATTTGATCATGTCTGGATTGAAAAGAAAATATTAATCTCTTTTTAACAGTCGGATTTATTTAATGTGGTTTATTATTGGAGCATTCATCCCATTCAGACTGCCACTTATCAGAGATGTAAGAGCTCAATACAGGGTTAAGATCTGAGGCAGGGATTTGACATTCAGTGATTTCTTCATTTAGGGCTTTTTTAGCAGCCTTATCCGTCTTCTCATTACCAACAAGGCCAGGGACCCAACAAAAAACAATACGCAAGTTCTGATTTTTTTTTTAAAAGTTCCACTTTGTCAAGGATATGGACAGTCATGGGATTATCAGTTTTTTTTAAAACTCCAATGCCTGGAGACAGGATCTAGAGTCTGTACAAATCAGAGAGTTCTGCTGTTTGGTACTAAGAGTCCTCGTATTGCACCTGTGTTTTGTTTGAATTAAATAATTCTGCACGTGGATACTTTGAAAGCAACTTTCATTACAGTAGTCATGGCAAGCTGTGGGGTTCAGGGTGGGAGGCTTATATGGATATTTTGTGACGCATATAATTTTGTACTTTGTTTCAGAAATCACTTCAAAAAAACCTGTTAATCACAATAACAACAACAACAACAACAAAAAAAAAATCTTCAGACATGCTGTACCACTAATGTGTCGACATTTACCAAGTAGATTTCTTTTGTTGCCATTTTGAGAGTACAAGGAATTTTTAAACTCCAGTACGGCTGTAATTCCCTGCTGACTCATGGATTTCTTCCAAAACTCATTTTTCAAAAAAGTATTTCTCGCAAACAAAGCAATCATCTCAAGTGAACACAACACTCACAGACTTGATTGCCAACAATATGTTAAGTTGACTAGGGTTGTCAAAAGGTGAACTGGTCCTTTAATAAGGGCCCTTCAAAATGAGTATGTAAATGTAGTATGCAGTAAATGAGTACATCTGCAGAACTGCTATCACAATATTCATGCAGAGGTAAAAAAAAAAAAAAAAAAAACCAGGGAACCAGAGTCAGTGCTTCCTCTGAAAAAGAACTCTGCAGGCTAATGAGAACAGAAATTTATATGGAAGCAGCAGAAGCTGCAAGAGTTGAGCATTTTGACAAGTGGTGAGTTCAGCTAATGAGGCAGCACCAACAGTGTTAACGTACATAATTGACAGCCAACTTATCCACACAGGTATAGAAGCTATACATTACTGTACACTTCATTTTCATTTTCCGAGATGCACCGGAAGAGACACATAGTGGGTCCTTTTCAGTCCAGACGCAACAGAAAATATACTGGAAAAGTTTTGACAGCACACTGCTTGAGACACCTGGCACGCTGAGATAAAAATCATTGTGGGCAGGAAGGCAGTGAGAGCGTACGCTCACGCCGAAGCATGTGGGAAGTCTGGGGCCTCATTTATAAACGACGTGTGCTCACAAAAACCAGCCGTACACCTTTTCTCCACACATGAACTGGAATTTATGAAGGAAGAACGTGCTGTGAAAATGTGTGCGCCTCGTGTGTACTTCAGACTGTGGGTACATACATGCATTTTTCAGAGTAAGCCTGATATGGTGAAGTGAAAATGAAAAATAAGGTGAAGTATTTTAACTTAAAGCAGCCAACGTCACAGAGCTAGTGTTTCTTCTTCTTATTCATTACAATATTATTTCTGTTCACACACACACACGCTTATATTATTAATATGTACCATTTACCGGTCAGAACCTGCATTGTAAATAAGTGTGTACTAACCTTTTTAATCAGACCCTGTTTATTGATTTATTTATGTGTTGTTGATTGTAGATGCAACAACAGCACCCGTGTGCTGCGCGCTTTGAAAACCCACACCACCAATTCAAACATTTCCTTTTCTCCACCTCTCCAATGACTGCTTGAATTTCATATTCGGTGAAACGGCGCTTTCTTTTTCTTACTGCTGTGTCCTCCACGAGTTGTGAGGAAATGGGTCTGGCTTCAGAGCGCCAGACACAAGAGATGGTCTATGATTTGAGGGTGTGTCCACGTCCACTCGTGGCTAAAGATAGGAGTGGACGGCAGGCTCGTGCACGTACGTACAGTGAATTATACGCACACAACTTCATAACTCTGGCAAGACTTCTTCTTTTACAGAAATGAGGATCCAAACGGCTCTGTCCCTTCCCCTTCATAACGCCCCCTCCTGTGGAAGGCGGCAGCAGCGTTACTCCGCCAGAGTGTGGAAACAAAACACCTTTTCCGATGTTGAGCTCTGGGAAGTGTTTTACAGTGCAGCAACAACAGAAAACGATGCAACTACAAAAATAAATACATAAAAAAAGAAAGGCTGTCCGTGATTGTCCTCGACCTTGAGTTTTTTCAAGCAAAAAGTGGTAGCATGCACAAAAGTGTACTTTAGTATGAACACAAAAGCCTAAGTGTACCTAAAAGTAATTCTGCAAAGAACGGCCCTTTGTCTGAGAAAGCTGCCAATTTTCGACCCCTTCTAAACAATCAGTGTTTACTGAAAGCAGAGCATTACAGTCGTATTGGAAAACCACTTACAGGACAATGGGTGTGATTGTTAGAAACTTGCGCGAAGCAGTGAACTGCACACCATAATCCATCTGCTCCCAATGTGTGAGGAGGCGAGCCTTGCCCTGATCTGGGGTCTCAAAGGGGGTCCCTTTAACGGTGTGAAGTAGAAGATACATGCACTGTAACAAAGGACAGACACTCAGAGGAGAGCACTTTAACAGAACATAAATATGGTGTGTACTGATATACATTCGATAGGCAAATAATACAGATTAACGGCCTGAAAACAAAACGGCTAGAGCAGTTATTTCAGAGAATAAAAAATGCAGCCACTTGGTTTACTGCATTTGTCTTGAAGGAGTGTGTCTAAATGGAAGAGCTTACAAACTGTATGAGGAAGTCTATAATATATAGCCAAAAACCCAAATATTAAATACATTTTATGACATCATTATGTCAAGCTGAAGTTAGTCCTGACTAGAGCTGCAACAATTACTCCATTATTAAATTAATCACCAACTATTTTGGTAATTGATTAATCATTTTGATTCTTTTTTTTCTTTTTCTTTTAAATGACGAAATTCCCTGATTTCAGCTTCTTAAATGTGAATATTTTCTGGTTTCTTTACCAGTTTGTTTTCTCCTCTCTGACAGTAAACTGAATATCTTTGGGTTGTGGATAAAACAAGATATTTGAGGATGTCATCTTGGGTTCTGCAAAACACTGATCGACATTTCTGACCATTTTATGGACCAAACAACTAATAATGGATTAATGCAGGAAATAATCAATAGATTATTTAATAACAGGGTTTTCCCTTACAGTATTATAGGCCTGGCGGGCCACCCGGCCAACAAGAACCTCCGCCAGCCCAGAAATATTTTGTTAATAACGCCAACAAAAAAATACCACCAAATATCCATTCATTTGGATGTCAATAATCATTTCAGTGCATCCGCAGCACTTTGATTCTGGTATTTTCTCACACAATCTTCTGTGGAGTAACTGTTATTTTTATAGTAATTTGACAGCGCGGTAACTGGCTTATTATTATTTTATCTTACTGGCAGTCAACTGACAGCGGTGCAATGTTAAAAACTCCCGCTGCTGCTCGCTTCAATTAAAGTTAGTAAGCGCTTTCAACAGAAGGTGCCAGACATCAGAATCTGACATCTACTCCACAGATTTGGACTCCTATCGACATAACAAAAGTCGGACTTTACCCTCCACCTCCGAATATATTTTTGCACTGCACACATTTGCACTGTTTGCATGATCCGTTGGAGATGTTACAACTCCTTCTCAATAACTTCCGTTTCACACCAGACATCTGCGCTGCTAAAGGCAAAGTGTCATAAAAAAAAAAAATTTTTTTAAAAAAGTATAAAACTTTGTGATTCTTAATGTGGTCTGATTACTACCGCACCTGAAAAAAAATTGTCGTGGAAACACGAGATAATGAAAATAACTGTTAGTTGCAGCCCTATGAAAGATGTGTGCGAGATTTTCTTCCATAATTTTACCCATGAATGCCTTTTTAATTTTTGGCACTTTATATCCATTATATGCTGAATTTTTTTTTTT
>OMMV01147768.1:0-11540 GCA_900302635.1 Chatrabus melanurus
GGGGCAAATGGCGGGCGGAGGGGTAAGATGCAATTTCCTGCATTCTGGCGCATTTTAACAGGTTTTTCGATAGCTCGTTTTATATTTTATATAAAGGACAGCTTAGTTTTATACAAAAAACTAGGGTATAACAATAATTCAATGACTAATTCAGAGCCAGCTTCAATAGTAAGCAAGTAATTACTATAATTTAATCACACTGAAAGATCACTTTATTCTTGCATGCAGTTGAATTACCCAAAGGAGTACTATTGAGCATAGTACTCATTTGGTACACATTTGGTACTCACTGAGACGTGGTGAAGTTAGTTTCAGGTTGGATATTCAACAGATATTCGGATATTCATTGCGGGGGTTTTTTTTTTTCAATAGCTTGCATGTCAGATGACCTAGTGACCCCAAATCAATGCAGAGCGGTTCTGCTAAATGGGAATAATCAGACACACCTCAAGTTGCTGGGGTTTTTTGCACCTTGTATTTTACATTCATTTAAAAAAAATCTATTTTTCTATGGAAAAGTCTTTTTCTCAATAGCTTTCATATAATGGGACCTAGCGACCCCAGATCAATGCAGAATGGTTCTGCTAAATGGGACTAATCATTCTGCATTGACCTGGGGTCTCTAGGCCCCATTATATTAGAAGCTATTGAGGAAAAAAGACATTTCCATAGAAAACTAATGGATTTTCTTTAAAATATATATAAAATAGAAGGTGCAGGAAAACCCTTTAACTTGACGTGTGTCTGATCAGTCTCACATCGCAAAACCATTGAATCTTTCCAAATAAATTTTTGAAAAAATACCCTAAAAATAAACAAAACCACTCCCAACTGCATCATTTTGGGTGAACTGGGCAGATTTAAGTTGCAAAAATTAATTGATAATAGAATGTTAAGTTTCTGGCTCAGACTTAAAACAGGAAAAACATCAAAATGATCATGTACCATGTTTTGGTTATTGAAAAACATGTCTAATGCAGATGTCTATAACTCACCATGGATCAGTAAAATCAAATAACTCCTGAACAGCAGTGGTCTGTGCAACTTGTGGGAACAAAACAATCGGAACGCTAATTGGTTCAAACATACAGTAAACCTCAGAACATCTGATAAACAGAACTGGTGTGCTGAAATTGAAAACTCAAATGTATGTACAAACTATAGAATATTCAAAAAAGAATTGGGACCAGAGATATATTTTGAAAAACTAGAAAACAAAGGTAGGATTACACTGTCTAAATTTCGACGTGGAAGCAACCGACTGCCGATTACAACAGGCCGTTATTTGAATATTCCGAGATATGAAAGATTATGTACCCTATGCAATTAACGGAAGTTTGGGTGACGAATTTCATTATATATTTCAATGTAATGCATTCACAATTGAAAGATGTAAATACATTAGAGAGTGTTACAGAAATAGACCAAACACACAAAAAATGCAAGACCTATTTCAGTCAGAAAATGTTACTGCAGTGGCAAATTTATCAAAATTGCGTCGTATCATCATGAACTGTTTCTGAAAATACTAAATTCATATAATGATGCACAGTTTAACACTGGAATGCGGGATCCATATTATATATTCTGTTGTTATTCACATGGGTAACTCCGTCCACCATTAAAGCAGAAACTTATTTAGAATCTCAGATCGATGCCGAGTTATCGGGATGTAGATAAGTAGGTTTAGCTGAATGCACAATCTTAGTATGCATCTCTTATTGGAAATCTAGTTCATCTATAAAGATCTGAACGGTTGAAGCCAGCCAGCCATAATTTCGCTTGTAAATGTGAAATAAATTTTAAATTGGCATTTAATTATAAATTAGCCAACCAAAAAAGAACATCTTGCCATGATTGCCATTTTATTGAAATGCAACTATATGTATATTAGTCATAATACTCAAAAATTTGTATTTGTCCATCTGCTTAAACGCAGGTATTTTTTTTCCTTTCTTTTCCTACTTACAATTAATTGTAACTTGTTGAATTATTGTAAGTACTGCCACCGTGTGTTAATATCTTGTAAGATTTGTATATTAAATTTCTGTAGTTCTCTCATACCCCAACAGAGTTTTTTTTAATGGAGAATAAAATTTCATTCATTCATTCATTTTCATTTTCCAGATATCTATGGTGCTAATTAACATAGAAAATTCATTAAAAATTTATTTTGCCTCACTAAAAAACAAAACGACCAAAAAAACAAACAAACAAACAGAGAATTCATTTACAGTGCTGGTTTCAGATCCCAGAAATTCACAGACGGCCTTTTAAAATCGCTATTCCTGATATATGATTAATTTTGAGCCATTTTCAAGGTGAAAATATTTGATACGAAGGTAAAGTTGTGTTTCAATGAAATAATAACACAAGTAGATGTAGTAGATTAGTAACTTGGTGCTGGTATATAGTATATTATATGTACTGGTGGTTTTTAATTTACAGTGCAGAAGATATAGAAACAAGCTTTTTTCTGATTTATTTTCAACCAAAATATTGGTAAAATGTGTTGAATCATTTCCAGTCAGATACTAACATAACTAGTGCATGTATAACTTGGTGGTGGTGGTTCTTTCTTTCTTTTTTAGTGCCTTTTAGTGCCCATTTTGCAAATGTAAACATTGATTTTTATATTCCTCATGTTATAAGCTTTTCAAAAACGTACTGGGTTGCTAATCCCCATAAACTTTGAATTAAAGGCTCTTTTATTGAAGTAGTGAACCTGATATGTCCGGTTGACATGACGGAAAACTTTGTGTCGCCTTCAAAATAAAGGTCATGACAGGTTAGTTCGCCACTCCTCGTTAGTATAGTGGTGAGTATCCCCGCCTGTCACGCGGGAGACCGGGGTTCGATTCCCCGACGGGGAGAAACTTTTTTTTTTTCTCACCAAATATTTCACTGTAATATCGCTTAATGTTTATAACTCAGTATTCAATTATGTAAGTGATGTAATTGGTTCTCAATTTTTTGATGACTGAATCTGAAAACTGCTGAAGAACAGAGTTTGGTTGAACGGGTTGGTCAAACAGTAGGTGGCAGCAAGCTACTGGCATAACTTAGTAAGTTAGCTACTTTTGAAACATCTCATCTCTCCCACTTGAAAAAGTAACGTTAATTGAATCCAGGCTTGAAGTTTAGCACATCATTAATGTTAATCCGTGTGGCGTTCTGTAATTTGCATTTTGTGTTAAGAAAGGATCGGGCGGATTGTACATCCGTACTGGTTTAGCACTGTTTAGCTAAACAAGCGGCTAATGAAAAGTCAACCAAATATTTAAAAAAATTGCTACATCGACGTAAACTTTTTTCCGTGTGTCATTAAAGGACACGTCTCTCGCATGAACTGACGCTAAAGTTAAAGCGAATTGAATTGAACTTTAAATGGGCGCATGTGTACATTTAAAGGTTAGTATCGAATCAAAATTGCTAACTCCTCGTTAGTATAGTGGTAAGTATCCCCGCCTGTCACGCGGGAGACCGGGGTTCGATTCCCCGACGGGGAGAACGAATTTATTTTTCCCCCCCAGGTTGTTTTTTTTTTTTTTTTGTTGCTACTTTTAGTTATAAACTTTAACGTAAGTTAAAAGTAAACCACCTGAAATACATAACGTGTTTCATGTTTTAGCTTTACTCGCTGATACAAAACAAACGAACGCCGCCGTCTCCTAGAAACTGTTGTTACCAACAGTGACGCGCCGCCGTGTGTCGGCTTGTGAGAGTTTGTCGGCGAGTCATAAAAAAAATTTCAAACTTAATTTGATCATCTTAGCCTTAAATCGTCATCATGGCTACAAACTGTGTTCGAGTTGATCCGCCGTCTGTTGAATTCAACGACGTGAAAGTCGGACATGTTTACAAGACGACGGTCACGGTAACGAATGTGGGGAAAACGCTGAAGAAAATCAACATTAAAAAGCCCACGACGAAGGTAAAGTCACACTTTGGTGTTAACTTTGAGCTTTTTCCACAACATTAAAGTGTGATTATTTTTCATTGC
This sequence comes from Chatrabus melanurus, assembly GCA_900302635.1. NCBI lineage: Eukaryota > Metazoa > Chordata > Actinopteri > Batrachoidiformes > Batrachoididae > Chatrabus > Chatrabus melanurus. The sequence goes on from OMMV01147768.1 coordinate 4,004, forward strand.
CGATACCTTTGTGCATTTTATCAGTCATCATTTTCTCTAAAAATGCAAGAAAACGGTACAACGTATTTGTAGTGGAACCACATTTTTCTTGTCACAGCAAATTCTTTTTTTTCTTGATTAATTATCTGAGCGATTGACAGTTCAGTTATTTGTCACAATTAGCTGTTTGATTGTTAATCGAAATGTACAATTACAGTATATAATTCGTCCAGTAATGATACTCTTTATTTGTCCTTATGAAGGACAAATGATGTATGTGGAGGACCATTAATGTCACGGAAATTGTAATAATGCATTTAATTAATTGGTAACTAATTGTATAATAAAAAGGGCTTTATTACGTTTACAAATTGAATTATAAATCTATAAATAAATAGAATAGGCTCATTAAAATGTCAAAGAAGAAATTACTTTGTAATTTAATCTATTTATTTGTAGATAAATACATCGATTTGTAAACAAATTCATTTATGGCTATTTTATTGTACAATTAGTTATTAATCGTAGTAATTAAATCCTTTATTGCTATTTACTGACACTTGTGGTCCTCCATGCAGGTGGGGGTGCTGTTTTGCCAAAGTGCAAATAACAAATCAATAGACAACATTAGAAAAATATTCATTACAAATGATCCAGGATCCACATCTGCTTCCAAACTAAATCCCCTCTTCCCTGGCTGAAAGCCTACCTCAAGACCAAATGAAACTGAAATCTGTTAATGCCTTTTTGAGACATCCTTTAATAAACGCTGGTGATCATGTGACCTCTTTGGCAGATGTAGGAACACAAAGTCACCCTGAGTAAACAGTAATACAGTTTTTATAATAATGTCATTTATGTAACTGTTATCCAGTACCAACTGACCGTTTGTGACAAAGTAATTTCCACACTTATGCACTCAATCCACACGTGAAACAAAAAAGAACTTGACAATTGTACGAGGCAAGTCTTGATTGCTGCGTCTCTGTTGAATCTAAGCCCCACTTAAATGGAACATGTCCGGCAACATGATATGGATTGAAAGGTCTCAACAAGCCAGGTGATTAATAGGAGTTCCACAAGGGATGAGAACAAAATACCACATGAATCCAGAAGGTATCACGGTGACATAATATTCCAGGTCTGTTTTGAACCATTGTCTTCAAATGGACCAAGCTTGAATAGTGTCTCTTTCCAGGCCTGTCCAGCCTACCAGAGCTCCACTAAGAGCGCAGCGATGACTCCACCAAGAATTCAAAAAGGAACCTCGAGCAGTTGTTCTCAAATTTGATGCGCAGCCATAGTTGTTGGGTGCAGATGATGAATGTAAAGTTCAACTGACCTCAAATGAACCGGATTCGTAAAGAAAAAAAAGACAAATGATTTTGCAGTATTTATTCCAGCAAGATCACATTTAATGTGTAAACGGACAGTTGGTCATTTTGATTTGTAAAGTAAGAAAAACAAGTCTGGGTTCTCTATACCCCTTTTCTACCGATGCAGTTCTGGGGCTGGTTCGGAGTCAGTGCCAAGTCTCGAGCCAATTCTTCATGTTTCACAGACAAAGGACTGAATCTTGACTAGGAAATCTGGTTCCAGAGTGGCACTAACTCTTTGCTGGTCCAGAAACAAGAACAGGTTATGTCAGGGGCTGTGGACAGGTTTGGGGATGGGATTACCACGACCAAAAAACTTAATGCTCACCCTTTGTAAAAAAAAAAAAAAAAAGACCAAGTGACTGTGTATCTGCAAGGAAAGAATCAGTACAACGGAAGTCAAAGTGAAACAGCAATGGTCCTTGGAGGAAACTGTCTCCTTGCGCTGTGGTCCCTCAGCAGAGGTGCAAAATAAATTGCAGGGAGTTTCAAGAACAAAATCGGCATTTGAACAGCTACAGTGTGAGATGGCTGCAGCGGGGTATGACAGAAATTGTCAACAAGTTTTAAAAGCCATAAAGGGATTACAGAGACCAAAAGAAGGACCTCGGGTAAAGCAGGATTGGATGGCCAAGGACAAATCCCAATTTCATTGTTCAATTTGTTTCAATCATTGGAGACAGACTAGCATCTTGACAAACCGGGGCCCTAAAGTCAGCCACAGCAATGCTTTTGGTGTTAAAGGATGATAACCTCTCGGAAAGATCCACTTTTCCTGGTAAGTCTTACTTTTCAAAAGTTTTGTTGCCAGCCATCTATGTATTTCTTGACTGTATAGCAAGCCACTAATGTCTTACGTCACTGTTACATTCAGATGTATGTTTGTAAAGCGAGAAATGATCTTGTTTGGGTCATATTAATTGACCAACCGCAAAGATTATCTGGCTAATCAACTGACGTACCGTAACCTCGCTAACAATAGCTAACGTTTGCGTGGGACTTCTAACAGTACCAGCGGTTCACCTGCCAACATCACAAAGTATTTGGCTTAAAAAAAAAGGCTAAAATTGGAGTAAGCGGTGTGAACATGCTTGCGCTTTAAAACCCCGTTCCTTATTTCTTGTTGTTTATAGAGTTGTCGGTCATGGGTGATGACGTCAATATCAACCTGAAGGTACCGCCGCCACCACAGGACTGCAGCTCGCCCTCAGCATCCTCCAGCTCAGCCAAGATGCGACTGAAGTGGAGACTTTCAGCTTTAATTCAAAGGGTTCAACAAAAATATTGCATTTACCATTAAGAAATTACAGTCATTTTTATACACAGTCCTTCCATTTTCAGAGGCCATAAGTAATTGGACAAACTGGCACGATCTGTTAATCTGTTTTCTTGTATGGAAATCCTTCTTTGTTCCACTCCAAACTGGCTGTAACAGCGATGATTTAATCCTTGTATTTAGAATTATGTTAGCCTGAGTGTGTCATTGTCCAAATACTTATGGACCTGACTGTATTATGCTGTTAGCATTTTCTGGCCATGGCTCAGTGTTGTAGTGATGTAGCAGTACGTGGCACCCTCACATGCTCCCAGACCTGACCGTACTTGCATATCCTAGTTCTGTTTAGCCTTAGCTTTGTAAAATCACTGCGGTCCTAATGTCCAAATCTAGTGTCACAGTACTAAGAGTTAAAATCCCGGTGGATCAGCAGTTTCTGAAACACTCAGACCAGCCCGTCTGGCACCAACAACCACGCCACGTTCAAAGTCACTTAAATCCCCTTTCTTCCCCATTCCGATGCTCGGTTTGAACTTCAGCAAGTCGTCTTCACCACGTCCAGACGCCGAAATGCATTGAGTTGCTGCCATGTGATTGGCCGATTAGCTATTTAACAAGCAATTGACCAGGTGTACCTCATAAAGTGGCCAGCGAGGATACATTACAATTAGGCTATGTCATTTTTCTTCACCGTGGTAGGAAGATTGACATGACTTTCTGCCTATCTAGACAGTTAAGATCTGCGTTAATTGTTGTTGGTCTTGTATCCAGGCAAAATAAAGCGAGACGGCAATGAAGAGCTGCTGGAATATTTGGAGATGGTCGATAAGAGGTTCTTAGAGCTCAACAAGGACATGATGAAGACAATGGATGGATATCAGGGCTTTGCTTTGGTTGATGGGGCACACTGTGGAGGTGCTTGTTGGTGAAGGGTGAAGGTGACGATTTTGTAGCTGGGGCTTCTTTCTTGGAGGACAACACCTTTTAGCCCATAGTGATGGAAAACTCGCTCAACTGTAGACAGTGGTGCCGGTGTTCCAGCAGCTTCTAGTTTGGGGTTGCCCCTGACCATTTGACCCAATTTCCTGTCAGCGAAAGGTGACAATTTGAGTCTTCTTCCAGACCTTGGCAAAGCAGCTACTCCACCTCCCAATAACTTTTACTTACAATTGTTTGAACTGATGATCTTGGAATCTGCAGTTGTTTATAAATGGCTCCAAGAGACATTCCTGATTATGGTCCTCTTTCTCACACCTCCACTGAGCTCCACTGTACTCTAGTCAGTCGAATGAGTGCTGTCAAACAAACCCTTTTTTTTATGTTTGCCCAGAGATGCTTACCAGCTGTAGTCAGTCATAATCATCAGTAAGAAGTTAAGAGGCCTTGGCAAGAAACAAGACATTTTGGAACTTTCAGCACCACCGAATCAATAATATAGGGGAATATTTTTGACACGCTATAATTTTGAACCAATATTGATTTCATACAAGCCAGAATAAATTGAAACTTGAACACCAAATTCTTTTTTTGTTTGTGTTAAAAATGTATGTTGTATAATCATTGTGTCCCAAAGGCCAGTTCAAAGAAATAATTGAAAGCCCAATATTGCCGTGACTTTCATTTCCATGATTGGAGTGTATAAACTTCTGATCACAACAGCATGTCTATTTCTGTCTCTGTATTTATCAATGGACATGTCCTAGATGGACAGAATATGTAAAATAATAAGTTAAAAACCATTAAAAAAAGAGACTTTATTTGATGTGTATAATATGTGTCTCTATCTCAGTAGATGGAGCCGGTTTGCCACGATCTGGAAGGTCAGTTGGTTTGATCTCCAGTTGTGGCTGAATCTCAACGTGCTCTTGAGTTAGACACTTAAAAACTGTTCACCCTTTGGGTGTATGTCCCATTTCAATCCCAGACAAATGTGAGACTAAAATGTAAATAAAGAAAAAGGAAGTACATCCATGCTGTCCGCCCTCTGTTCTGTGTTGTCCTCGTAAAGTTTTTGGATGTCTGTCTCATGTGTTTTATCTCCAACTCCTGGCTGCTTTATGGAAATCACGGTTTCTCTTCGTTGTCTTTGATTGTTCCTGAAGTTGTTCAAGTTCACATCAGCCAGCCCAGCTGCGTCTTTGGCTCCTGGTCTGTCTGTGAGCGGCTTGATTGAGTTCACTCCGGACAGAGACGAAGAGGTCAGGGACTGCCTTCTGCTTGACATAGATGAGATGGACGCCATAGAAATCCCATTATCGGCGTAAGCAACCAACACATATTGATAGTTCCCATTCATTTTATGTTCTTCACTCGTGTCCATAAATAGTTTGACTTTTCCTCCTGCTGTTGATTCTCGCTCGCTCTCCGTATGTCTGTATGTGGTCCACCAGGTTCTGTCGGACCTGTTCTTTCTTGATAGACTCAGTGATTGACTTTGGCTGTGTCGCAGCCAGCAGTCAGGTGATCCGCAAACGTCACCCCATGACCAATCAGGGATCAGCACCAGGTAAACCAGGCATGTCTGTCTTGGTGTTGTCTTGGTGTGCCTACAATGATACATTATAGGCACTTGATACTTACACCATAGGTACCCCCTCAGGAGTAGATAATCTGATGAGATTCTAGTATTGCTTGGTGAATATATTTCTCTATTAAGGAGGAAGAAGTGATTTTTTTGTTAAATAAACATTTCTCTCTAATGCTTTATAATAGAGATTTTAGATTCAGAATGTGCCTATAAGTTGGCAGGGCGTTTGTAAATGGAGTTCCTGTTGGTATAGTTCTATCAGCGCTGAGAGCATTTCAAAGGGGGCCGTGCCAATTCATTGTGACCGTTACGAAAGGTGGATTTTGCTTTTGTCTTCTTCATAATCGCTTCAGGCAATAGATTTGTGAACTGTTACAAGACACTTTGTAGCAGCTCCTACGTCAAATAGACACGAGTGATTTTGGGAGTGCCGACACATATTTGATTTTGAAAAAGGTGCATCGAGAGATCTAAGAAATTCATTTTACTTCTTTTTTTTTAACTATTCCTTCAGAGCTTTCAGTGTTTGATGTACTGAAACAGTATTTATAATAAAATGACACGCACACATGATGTCGGCACTTATGTTGCCAACGGTTTAAAACTGTGGCCAAACTTGCATTTTGTCTTTGTAATTTTGGACCAAATTGTAATTATCTTCAGTGTAATTTGCCGCGATTCAAGTCTTTGCTTGAATAATCAGCACAATTTGTTGGCAAAGTCACCTTTGGTGATCTTAGACATCTTGACAAACTTTGCAATCAGTTGTAAGACAATACTGGATAGAATGAATAACTTTTGCGTAATTATTAGCTTATTATTTGGTTAGTAGTGGCCGTGCTATAACTTTTGTGTAATTATTAGCTTGTTATTTGGTTAGTAGCGGCCGTGCTATAACTTTTGTGTAATTATTAGCTTATTATTTGGTTAGTAGCGGCCGTGCTATAACTTTTGTGTAATTATTAGCTTATTATTTGGTTAGTAGCGGCCGTGCTATAACTTTCGTGTAATTATTAGCTTATTATTTGGTTAGTAGCGGCCGTGCTATAACTTTCGTGTAATTATTAGCTTATTATTTGGTTAGCAGCGGCCGTGCTATAACTTTCGTGTAATTATTAGTTTATTATTTGGTTAGTAGCAGCCGTGCTATAACTTTCGTGTAATTATTAACTTATTATTTGGTTAGTAGCAGCCGTGCTATAACTTTCGTGTAATTATTAGTTTATTATTTGGTTAGTAGCAGCCATGCTAGCTCTAGCTACTTAGCCTATCCAAGTCACTACAATGGTGCGCTATGTTAGCTTGGCTAGTTAGCATGTAGCTGGCTCAAAAACAAGCCTGTTGACTCATTTTCATGCACCTCATTATTTTGTTAGGCTCATGTCAGGCTGCGACACAGTTAGTGATTTCACACAATGATTCAAAGGCCTGCCACAGCGTGTCACGCTGGTGTGACACACGACACACGCATGCTCCACCTCCCTTTGTGGAATTATTAAAAACATTTTCCTCATTTAAAACATTGACATTAAATACTGGGATTAATTATTATTCATGTGCATTTAAACGTCATCTTATAAAGACGAAATGTTTGACAGCAACCCTTCACTGGAATGGATCTCAAACAAATCGTGTTCTGCAAAAACTGTTGAATTAAATCTGAATAATAGCCTTCACATTAAAATGCTGATTTAAAAAAAATCTTCATAAATATTACAATTGTAACTTTTCTTCTTGTGTAAAATTAGAGCTATTACACCTCTTATTTCATAAACTACATTTCTTGACTAAATTCAATATCAGTGACAAATGATGATTTTAGCATGAATGAATATTGATGTTTTTCGATGTTTGCTTTGTTATTTCATTAATAATCACGTCTGTTCTTTGTATAAATGTGTGCTTTGCACTGTAGAGTATTTATGAAATAAGTTGTGTTTTTCTGTGTGGACTGAAGGCATGTTCCAGGTGCAGCACAGTGGACATCCTGCACTCACACTCTCACCCTGCACTGGAGTCATAGCGGCTGGCGCCACCCAGTGGCTGCAGGTTGACCTGCGCACAGACAGACCGAGGCAGATTCACGAGAAGGCTTTGTAAGATTTAATGAGAAGGCGGGATCTTTCGTTCTTTCTGTGAATCTGATTTAGTAAGGCAGCTAAGTGCATTTTTTGGCCGAATCGTTCACTTTGTGACACAAGCACCAAATTTGGCATGAACAATGTCCAGAATTGACTCTTTCAGAAAACCCCGTTAGCCATTCAAAAATCCAAGATGGCCACCATATTTTCCAAGATGGCATCCGGACAAATGTAAAATCCTTCAATCATATTGAAACATATACCATATTATTCGCCTGATCATAACGATTCTAAAAAG
>OMMV01147769.1:2492-16730 GCA_900302635.1 Chatrabus melanurus
TGGACAAAATAAATCTCAGGATTATTTTAATACAAATCATCACAATTGCAGACAGTTTTCTTTGGACAAGTCAGGGGATGGATACATGAACATTTCCAAGTCACTGAATATGTCTTGGCCTTCATTTATATCAATTATTAAGAAATACAAACAGTATGGTAAATCTGTCTGGAGGAGGCAGTTCTCAAAAACTGAGTGACCGTGCAAGAAGGACACAAGTGAGGAAAGCCACCAAGACAACTCTGAATAGGCTTCTGTGGCTGTAATTGGAGGAATTGTGCATCATGCAACTTTTGCATCACCAGCTATACAGCTTCATAGTGGACTGGAGTAGACAAGGATTTTCATACAACAAAACAGATCAATTCTAGGCTTACATCTCCCATTCAAGTCCTCTTTTTTAAGCAAATGGGAGATGTAAGCCTAGAATTGATCTGTTTTGTTGTATGAAAATCCTTGTCTACTCCAGTCCACTATGAAGCTGCATAACTGGTGATGCAAGAGTTAAAAATTGCACAATGCACAATTTCTCCAATCACAGCCACAGCCTATAACTTCTTCAGAAATGTCTGGGTCTCTTGGAGTCTTTCCTCACCAGTCTCCTTGCATGGTCACTCAGTTTTTGAGAACTGCCTCCTCCAGACAGATTTACCATACAGCACCTTACTGTTTGTATTTCTTAATGAGTGATGTGAATGAAGTCCCAGACATATTCAGTGACGTGGCAATGTTCATGTTCTGTTGTTGTTCGTCTTTCAGCTGTCCCGTTTGTTCAGGGTCACCACAGTGGATACAGATCCGCATCGGGATTTGGCACAAGTTTTACACTGGATGCCCTTCCTGACGCAACTCCAGTTCTACCCAGAGAAACACACACACACACACACACAGACCCTGGTCTTCCGAAGCGGTCTCCCAGCCAAGTACTAACCAGGACACACTCTGCTTAATTTCTGAGATCTGACGGGATCAGGCGTACACAGAGCAGGATGGCTACTTAATTCTGCTCTGTAATATAATTATTCACATTTACCTGATTTAAACGGGGTGACTCTCTACACTTAAATAATCCATCTCTTATTGCCCTTTTTTAATCCTTGTTAAAGATAAAATAACACCTGGTTTGTTATTGTCGCTGCGGCAGGCGGCAAAAGTTGAAAACGTTTAACTTTTCACGGCAAGTGCTGTTGCGGTGCGTGATTGCTGAGCTCACAGCCAGCAGTGGCATAATTTTCTGTTTGTCTCTCATTGATAACAATGGAACATCTGATTTACTGTCTGCCACTGAGAGCCAACACATGAATGCACCATAAGTAGGGCTGTGCAATATGTTTGTTTCATGCTGTCGCATTCTGTTTTGTAATGATGGTGTCCTTTTGCCCTGGGTGATAAATCCAGCGCGCCCGTATGCATTTGCTCCTTTCTAAAAGCCCAAACTTATTCTCACTGTGTCAGTCATTGCGCGTGAGCGGAGTCGTCTGTGAGGCTCAGTATCAAATTACAGCTCTCTCTGAAAGTGTGGCTGAGACACTGATATGAATAAAATAAGAAGCTTTCCACAGTTATCCAAAGGAGGTTGTGTTCATTTGTGCTTTAGAGTGTAACCGCTGTGAAACATTCAGAACTTAACGGTTTATTTTAGTGATTAACTGCTTTTATCCGCTGCAGGCTCTCGTCCCACCGGTCATCAAGAGGGAAGGGAGGCCTGAAGAGAGGGGAGGTTTTTTCAGTTGTAACCATTCAAATTCTAGGTTACTTGTATTTATATACTTTACTTTTGTTTTCAGTTCAATTTTATAAAGTTATATTTTAAAAAATCCACTCTTAAAATACAATTAAAACAAACAATAAAAGCAAGAGGTTTTGAAAATCAGTGAGTAATTTTTTTGCTCAATTTGTCCAAAGGTTACAACTAAAAGGAGAAAAAGAATCAAATCTGAGTTTATTTTTGAGTATATAATTCAAAATGTATTAAGAAACAGGTCTTTCCACGTGGTAATTATATATAAACTATTTATTTGTTGAATTTACAGAAAATGTACGATATGATATATATATCATTGTCAGGATATGAGATTTTGGTCATATCACACAGCCCTAACTGTAAATGAGGCCCCTGTGAGGGGATTTATGTTTGCTGTAAAGATGTAAAATATGATGCCTTTAACTATCACGGTTGGAAAAGCCTATGACTTACTTCCAGGTTTATTTGCAAGTAGCACGTTGACTACCAATGCACTAAAATACCAACAGAAAATTAAAGGTGAAAATACTGTGTAATTTTAAAAAGGTCAAAAACTGAGCCACTGGTTTATTAGCAGTGAAAGTACCATGGCATCTGTCTATTTTTTTGAGAAAAGAAAAAAAATAGCCAAAGCAAAGCAGTGTGCAACAGGAAATTTCTTTTTAGAATAGAAAAATCCTAAAAAAAAATCTTACCTTGCATCATCAAGGGCTCAAGGCTGTGACCGTCCTGTCTCAATACAGAATCATCCGTAATTGACCCCCCCGCCCCCCAATGATTTCCTGTGTTATTTCCCCCTTCTTCTTTTGAGGCCCAACAGTGAAAATAGTATCTGTTGTGTTGTCCTCTGTCAAATTCACATGGTTTCTGGGGAATTCCCTTTGACACCCAAATGTAAAAAAACACTATGTGACCTCAGAGCCTTGCTTTCACATCACTGCAACAAACAGGGGGTTTTCCCAAAATAAATGCCATGCATTCTCCTCAATTTGGGTTCAAACCTGCCAGAAAAAGGCTGATTGTGAGAAAGGTACAGGGAATTAAGTGCTATAACTTTGGTGAATGGTCAAGTAGGTATCATTTGTTCTGTCAACACCGAGGGAGCTGTAGCTAAAAGTGGTGAAATTCTGTGGGGCTTGAAGCGTCTGACCTTTTGTAATCTGGGTAGATGCACTTTCAATGGGCTCGTATAAGCAGCATACATGCAAATTTTGAGTTGCCTGGAGTGTGTAAATGCTCACAACACTGTGGCCACAAGAACCTAAAAGGTTTATATATGCAGAGATAGTGTCACTCGTGACAACAATAAATGGTACCTGCAGTTTTTTTTATATTAGTTCATAATACATACAGATTTTATTTAAAAGTACCACAAATGCTGGATTTAATTGTGAGATAGGCTCTGTTATTAAAAAAGTACAAACAAGAAGGAAAAGACACCTGCAGTGTCTGATGCAGAGTTGCAGTCAAGGCTAAAATATCCATAAGAGTTTTTATTTAACAAACAACATGAATAAATCTTCACAGTGTGCATGGAGGAGTGAACCCAGTGTGGTTCCATATGGGCTGTGATCCCACAGAGGATGCAGGCTCCTGTACGTGTTTGGTCCATTTCTTTGTCAAGGTTCACAGGTGGGAAACCCCGGCTTCAGTGAGTAAAAGTCATACCACATATTTGTTCCATCCACCCACTAAACCAGCCGATTCTAATTAGTTCAACTCTTCAGGCAGGTAGATGAGCTAATCAGTGAAATGACCTGATTTTGGTGCACAGGTAGAAGCAATACATGGTAGGACTCTAACTCACAGAAGCTGGGATTTCCTACCTGTGAAGGTTAAAGGTTAATGTTTCTGCATTCTGTGCTGCACCACTTTACAGTGAACACAAACCATTCAGTTTCGCGCTTTTTACCACAGACTGTATATATAAAATGTGCACGACAGCTAGACTACAGGGAAGCCCAATTCTCTCCAGCGCCTCTTTGTGGCTGCCTTAAATACGATGAATGAAGTCCACTTTAACCATGGGACATGGACAAACTAGTTTTTACACCTGCGCACAGTAGTGCGGTGAGGGTATTGTTCTCGGTCCTGTTTTTGTCTGTATGTTTGTCTGTGAACAGCATAACTCAAACAGTTTTGATCCAATTTGGACCAAACTTGGGAGAAGTGTTGAGGATGGGGAGGGGACAAAGTGATTCGATTTTGAGAAGAATCAGCCAAAGGTCAAGGTCACAGGCCAAGGTCACCTTAGATTAAAAGTACTCATTAAGCACAATACTAGGTCAAAGATATTTGTGATGCATAATGACTAGTCAAGAGTACTAATTGAACATAATGGTAGATCAAAAGTACTCACGAAGGATTAATTGATATGATATTACCTCAGGAAGGAACCATATGGTCAGAAGGTTTTGTGATGAGATGAAAATAGTATTATTTCTCTATCAAACATATAAGGCGCAGGTATTGCACTCTCTGAGTGCTCTTTCTAGTTCTCTCTTTTTTTGCATAGCTATGTCATACTTGTGTCCAAATATCATTTTTGATGACAATTTAGTTTTTGAGGTGATTTACAAACACATTACTGTGATACTCTGAGGCAGGCCCATGTTGGTGAGTGAGTTCTGCTCATGGCAACGTCGATTTGTAGACAGAATCATTTCAGCTGAGCAGCTCAATTCATCTGTGGATTGGTGGACTATTTTTTTGTCCAAAACATGAACCTATGAGCTAACTATTATCATTCAAAGATGACTACTAGCAAGTTAACTAATAATAAAGAGTTATAGAATCTCAAACCAATCTGACACACCATGTTAATGTACAGTAATGCTGCAAACATTCTCCGATCCTACATAGGATAGGATAAAAGCATGGGTTGTTATGCATTTTAATAATAAATATAGTATAAATAATAATATCAGTGGATATGTTTTTGTTTCAATGTTTAACATCTGGACCCCCTGTGAAAACTGAATCCTCCCATCCCCAGCTGTGGGGAGGAAGAAAACAACATTAAAATATGGTACAAATCAGACTTACGTATTAAAGGTGTTTTTTCCCCCGATTAGTTATTTTTGTTATTCAGTTATTATTTTTGTGTTTAATTCAGTTTAACGTTCCCATTATGCTCTATTCCTTGTACTCAGTGTACATAAAAAAACAAAAAGTCAGTGTGCCAGATGAGCTAGACTTTAGACCTGCTTTTAAGTTGCCCAAAGCCACTTTTATACTTCTGCAACAATGCAATGCCATGGCCACGCCGTTGCTTTGACGTGTCGTGAACCTTTCAAAGTTCTGCATTAGGGTTAACGCGTTGGTCTGCGTCACTGTGCAATTCACCGCCAATTTATCACAATTATAACACAGCCACTTTTTGTTTGCAAAAAGTCGAAGCATACATCGATAATGTAATAGGCTATATGCAATGTGTTTTTCCACTCTGATAGCACTGCTTGCGTGCTAGCTCACCCACACAGAGGCTGTTCAAAAATCACGGACTTATATTTACCTTATCATTGTCATTTGACAGCCAGGACAGGAAAATGTAGAAGGCAGGGACTTTTTTGACACCTGGATCCCGAGATTCCAGAAATGATGTAGTTAGCTGACCAATCACAGCCCTCGCTGTCTGCTTCATCTCGATGCATAGTTACAATTTTTTGGAGGTGTGCGTCAGGCCATGGCAGAGGGCTCGGAGGGGGTCCGCAATGACGCAGAGGGCTCGGACTGCCCACGGCGTTGCCACGAACGCAATAGCATAAACTAGGCATAAGGTGTAAACGTTTTCTTGAGACTGATGATAGGAACGCCCAGCTTTGTGCTTGATCTCATTTTTGGGGCGAACATGCCCTTAGCAGCACAGATGAGCGCAAGTACATTTGGCATCGAAAGAAAATGGACACTGGCTGTAAAAATGACAACTAGTTAACTCAGGTGGCAATGACCTGGGCGACGCTTTGCACATGGTGGAAGATAGGGCCCATCATGTCACAAAAACATTACCTGACATTACAGCAAATTCTGAACTATCAGACTTTGTGATTGACTTGCTGTGAACTTGTGCTTATATAACACATTTAAAAGATCATGTCCTGTTAAACTACGGGCTATAAGTTAATGCACTTTTTTTGGAACAGATTATAACATACGTTATATTCCTAGATTTGTATTTTTAAAGTTGGAATAGATGAAACTGCTAGCTAACAGGATATCTTCGAGAGCGTGCTTATGATGTCCTGTGATTGGACAACAGTGTGAATTCATGTCCTGCCCATAGGGAGCGTTGCTCCAACCTATTGTTATCTACGGTCTGGTTTGCGATGCCGTCAGAGGTGTCCGCTCTTGTGACCTCCTTGGTTTCCATGTATGTATGTTTTTATGTGTGTATTTTAGCAACTTAAGAAAGCCTAATCCTATTTTGATCAAACTTGGCAGGTACATTGGGGCTCTGGATGGAAAGAAGAGATTTGATTTTGCTTAGGATCAGTCAGTGATCAAAGTCAGAGGTCAAGGTCAATTTTCCGATCCCATGCTAACATATAGGGAAAAAGACTAAATTGGTGGAAGTAAGTTCAGATATTTTACTGTTAGTGAAGCCGACTCTAAAAGCCTATGCAACTTTTTCTGTATATATCTGATACTTTGAAATGTGGGTGTGGCCTTGCTGTGCTGTCTGAGCACTTTTGACTTAGTTTGGTCTGTGCAAACTTTAGTTAGACTTCATTCAGTTTGGTCATTACCCCATAATGCAACATATGGCTATGCAGCATTGCAAGGCATGTGAAATCATTGGAAGAGTTCCGGTTTGTGTTTCTTTCTATGTGGATTCACATTTTCAATGTTAATATTTCAGATCTATCAGGAATATGGCTGTCCTAAGATTGCCAAAGCTTCGGGGACTGTCAGCAAGACAAACTGCAACTGTCAATAACTTTGCGTCAGTGCATTTTTGCTCAACTATTCAAGGAAAGAACACCAATAACCCGGAGTAAAGAGCATAGTGCCAAACCGGAAATCAAAGATTTTGTGCACATACACCGCTGTGTAGTGATGTTGCATTGTGGGTAATGAAAAAACACTGAATTGTCTCCTGCTGGTGATGAATGGGAGGATGAATCATGCCTTTTTAAAATACAGTCTGTGGTAGTAACACATAATATTCAGTTCAACTGTTGATGCTGCGTTCATGCCATAAGGGAATAACAGTTGGTTTCATATCATCTTCTCACTGTAGCTTCATCACAACAGTTTATACAGTTCTTGTATTTACAATCTGAAAGCCGAAGGCAAAAGTATTTTCTTTGCTGTTGATATTTAATGTCCTTTCCCAATGAAACAAATACTTGCATGCCTACTAAAGAATTTGGAACACAGCATTTCAGAAAGGAACAGTCTGTCATTTTGGGAAATGTACTCATCTCACACAGAGTATGGTCAAAATTATGTTTAGCTTATCTAAAAATAAAGATCTGAAAAAAGGTGAACCCAAAGGACCTTAAGCTAGCATCCTATGGGACAATCCAACAGTACGTGACATGTCATGATCAGAACATATCCGTTTGCATTGGATGCTTTCGCTGTGTGCACAGTGGTCAGGGCAACGTGCGACTTGTTGCGAGATGTTGATCCAGTTTCTAAGTGTGGGAAACAGAAGACAACATGAAAAACATGGAAATCACCACAGTAGATACTGCTGTGGTTGCATTTTGCTTTGCACACTATCCCTAGCTGCTTGGGTCATGTACCGCCGGAGTAAAGAGCAAAAAAGACAAAAAAGTGGTTCAACCTTGGATTTCTAGACGTCCGGACTATAGACATTACAAACAACTGGCAGCCAAGCTGAAAAAAGATGTCCGAAGCTACAAGAACTTCATAATCAACTGTCCCCGGACATCTTCGGTTTCCTTGTTTAAAAAAAACAAACAAACAATAAACAGGTGAGCTTAGCCGACGTGACATGATGACTCTGGGATTTTCAACATGCCCAAAACTCCATGACTCAACCCGAATGCCCTGATGTCAGGAAGACTTGTTTTCTACAGACACATACTAAATAGAACATTCCCGACCAGATTTCCTATCCTATCCTATTTAGTCTGTGCCAGGTCGTCCCGTGTGACGCTGCCTTAAAGGCAAATACAAGAGTCATCACTGGTGAACTTTTTCCATTCTTTGCTGGCCTTGAATGGGAGGGTCTTAGATCAAATTACTCTCTGATCCAACGCAATTTCTACACGCACAGATATATATAATGTTGAATGAGCACCTTTCATTATTACTAAAAGTTTTAGGCTTTACTGTATATGCCTGTATAATTAAAAGCTAATTTGTTTTCACCATAACTGAAGCATAATGTATCACTGGGGGAAAATCACAAACAAAAGTGAACTCCAACACAACGAAATTCACGGTAAGATGAACATTTCCAAAAATGTGGGCCTGTTCCTCACAAGAATAAAACAAACAAACAAAAAACAGAGATAACTGTACCAAGTTCTTACAAAAACACCTGGTTAAGTACAAAGCAACAGATTTTAGGTTTTGATGTGAATGCTATGACAGATCAAATGTATGGTAACATCACAATCTGTTACCATCAAATCTGTGGTGAAACCTTTAGTGTTCAGTGGACAGGGACGCACTGATTTAACTCTTCATGGTGGACGGACACTTGATCACATCACGCCTTACAGCCAACCCATGAAGGAAAACAATTAAAAAAAAAAAATACAAACCCTTTTTGAACCCCGGCTGATTCTGTTCTGGAAGACTAGCTTGGAGTCACGACGTGTTTGTGTTAAGCCCCGTTGTCACTTCTATGGAAATACATCCTGGAAGCTCACAGTCGATAACCGTGACAAACTGTGGTGTGGAGTTCACAGTTACCCACAAATGCGATCTAGCGCACGGTTTGATGATGCAACGTGGCGGAGTTGTACCATGTGATGTGTGAAAAAAACCCCACAAACAAACAACGTGTAGCCTAACCATAGCATAACATAGTGTAACTTCAGCACAACCATAGAATTTCCAGAAAACCTCCCAGTGATTTCTCGGCATGTAAGACAATGTTAAGGGCTTCCCAGAAATGCAAGGAACTACCCATGTCAACACTCATGATGGAAAAAAGGAATTTTTGAACATCTTGAAAAACTGTTAAAACAAGACCGGAATATCCCGGTTCATCGTGGACACCCTCACAGACACTCTAAGGTTCTCCAAGGTATGGACAAGGTTTCTAACCGTGAGCTTCCAGGACGCATACTCGTGAACGTGAGAACAGGGCTTTATGGAGAGAGTGTGAGAAGAAGTGAACGCTCTCTCTCTCTCTCTCAGTCCATCTGACGTCTCTCAACTTTTCAACAAATAAGAAATAGATCTGTTTCTGACCATGCAGTTGGAGACTGTACAGCTTCTAAACAGATGTCATGGTCGTGTGGAATACTCGGCACAACAACTATGTAAACTTGCAAGTTAAAAAACAGACATTACACCAAATCTGGAGACATGAAGAGTTCAAGTGAATGACAGCAGCATTATGATAGTGTGTCTGTTTTCACATGCTCTATGGTCTGCCCCAAAAGGCCGAGACATGCAGCAGAAGAGTTCTGTCACTGTTACGAACTCCTGAACAGCGATGAATTAAACACTCCTTGGCATCAAAAAAGATCTTTGGAGTAAAGAAGCAAAGCAGCTTCTACAAGCCACTGACGGAGCTCTTCGTCTGTATGCCTCTGGTCCAGTGGTGTTGTTAACAGACCGTAGAAAAACAGGAGCTTATTACGTTATAAATACTGGAATAAAAATAAGAGAGGTGCTTGATTTACATCATCATATGATGGGACAGCTGAGAGGTCTGGAACAGTAAATCAAGCGCCCCTCGAGTAGCTCAGATTTGAAACATATACTGTATGTACACGGTGGAAGCACTGGGACAGCGAGCTGAAGTTAGTCTTTTTTGCTGGTGTCGCTATTGTCGTGTACTGCAGGTTTTCATACTGTAGAGGCAAAAAATCTGTTCTTTAGCCTCAAAAGACATGCTCGGATGAGAATTACAGGTTTGTATTGCAGATGAGCTCTGAGCAAGAAAGACTGAAAACAAATAAGATGAAAAAGAAACAGGCCCTGAGGCCCACTGGTGCCGGTGTTTATCCCCAGATTTTGTAGTATGAAGCGGACGAGAGTCTATGACTCCCCCTGGACAGGACGCCAGTCCATCGCAGGCTACTTCATCAGTCAAGGCTGGCACCTATTTACAGCTGGGTGGACTGGGACAATGCAGATGAAGTGTCTTGTCCAAGGACACAGACAGGTAGTGTGAGCGGGAAACAAACCCACGGCCAACATATTGTTAGCCCAACTTCTCATCCCATTGAGCTATGTGCTCTGCTATTTTAGATTTTTAAAAAAAAAATATTTTAGCGTGAAATGAGATTTTATTGAATTATGTTTTGGTGTGGTACACAAGTACATTAAATCATACTTATATGGATGATTTCCCTTTTCTTTTCCCTCTCATGTTCAAACAGCCATGTCTAAATGAATACATTCAGATACAATAGCAGTACCCTGGGAAACAAAAACAGCTTTTGTATCAGCTTCTTCTGCAGCCATGACCTCAATATCGCTCCGAGAGCCGCAACAGGCCTCAAATGTTGGGAGGAGTTAGCTGCCCCATAAATCACATTTTATTGGATTCAAAGGGTGTCTCCATCCCTTAATGCAGGAAAATTCTTAAATATTTAGCTTCAAAAATAGCTAAACAGTTACAAAAACAGGAATAAAAGGATTTTGTAACATGAATGTAGCAATATTGTTATCCTGTATATTAGGCCTGAACAGTATTTTGAAAAACTCACTGTGATTTTCGAGTTGTTTTTTGTTTTTGTTTTTTTACAATATATACAACCCCAAATAAGAAAATGTTGGGATGATATGGATAATGCAAAAAAAGAAAGAAGAAGTGATTCTAACATTTACTTTGACTTTTATTTCATTGCACAGTACAAACCCAAGATATTTCATATTTTGTGTGGTCAACTTCATTTCATTTGTTAATATACAACGTTTCCTGCATGTCAGGCCTGTAACACATTCTAAAAAAAGTTGGGATGCTAAAGCATTTACCACTTTGTAAGATTGCCATTCCTTCTCACAACATTTAAAAAGATGTTCAGGTGTTATTTTGTCTAATTCTTCCTGCAAACAAGGTCTGCAACAGTACGGGGTCGTCATTTCATATTCTCTGTTGGGGACAAGTGAGGACTGCAGGCAGGCCAGTCAAGAACCTGTATCAGCTTCTTCTGCAGCCATGCCTTTTTAATGTGTGCAGAATGTGGTTTTGCATTGTCTTGTTGAAAAATGCATGTACATCCCAGGAAACAATGTCGTTGTGAAGGCAGCATATGTTGCTCTAAAATCTCAGTGTAATTTTCTGCATTAATGCTGCCATCACAGAAGAGTAAATTACCTTTGCCAAGGGCACTGACACAACCCCATACATGACAGACCCTGCCTTTCGGACCTATTGCTGATAACAGTCTGGATGGTCCTTTTGATCTTTGGTCCGGAGCACACAGCGTTCATTTTTACCAAAAATACTGATTTGTCTGACCACAATAAACGTTTCCGCTGTGTGATGGTCCAACCCAGCTGCCTCCGAGTCCAGAGAAGTTGAAGCTGCTTCTGGACAAGGTTAACATAAGACTTCTTTTTTGTACAGTAAAATTTTAAGAGGCATTTGTGAATGTAACTTCATATTGTAGTGCTTGACAAAGGTTTCCCAAAGTAATCCCTTGCCCATGTGGTTATATCGGCTATTGATGAATGATGGTTCTTGATGCAGTGCCGTCTGAGGGATCGTAGATCACGGGTGTTCACCTTAGGCTTGTGCTCTTGCCCTTTACGCATTGAAATTCCTCCAGATTCCTTGAATCGTTTAATGATAGAGGGATAGGAACATTGTTTTTCAACATTTCAATAATTTTCTCATGCATTTGTTGACAAACTGGAGATCCTCTGCTCATCTTTGCTCCTCAAAGACTCAGCCTTTCGTGGATACTGCTTTTGTATCAAATCATGATTACAATCACCTGTTGATATCATCTGGTTGAAATAACATCATTTAATTTTTTTTTTACCTCATCACTAGCCCTAAATTGCTCTCGTCCCAACTTTTTTGGGAATGTGTTGCAGGCCTTAAATGCAGGAATGGATGTATATTAACAAATGAAATGAAGTTGACCATATAAAACATGAAATATCTTAGTTTCATACTGTCTACAATGAAATAGAAGTCAAAGTAAATGCAAGAATCACTGCTTTTTTTGCATTTTCTATGCTGTCCCAACCTTTTCTAACTTGGGGTTGTATTGTGGAATATTAAAAGGGGAAAAAGCAGGATTTTACCTCATCGTTTGTATCAACAATGATCAACTTATTCTTTCCCAGTTTGACAGGAAACACGGTATTAACCCTTAAAAACCCTTTCTTTGACATGAATTATACGTAGACATATTGCGATATCAATATAGAGACATAAACACCTCTACTGCATATTTTGCATACAATTAGCACACAGCCACAGCAGAATAACGAACACAACTTTGCATTTCACTGTCTTTAACATACGTTATGCTTTTTGCAAAAAACACCAATGATGTCTCTCCAAGAGCATAAAATTACAAATGTGTTAAAGGCCACCAACCTGACAAATAACACATCTATGACTGATTTCAGAGACACTTTGGAATATTTTTATGCCGCTGACATTTTAAGTTAATAGAACATTCCCAAATGTCTATGCTCAAGGCCTTTTGAAAAAAAAAATCCTTATTTGAAGTTTATCTTTTTAAACCTCGACTTCAGTCACATTTAGATACTTCTGGATTGATTGTCGCAGTCATTAAGTCATCATGTAATTCCTCTTCATGTCCCAAATCTCAAGCCGATGATGTAAGAAATCACAACTTTAAAGTTGAGTGAAATCCTAATCTGTCCTCGACACAGAAATAATCCAAATTGTTTATCGTGTCCACAAAGCCACGGTTCTATTTTTAGATAAAAGTTGTTTTTGGAAACAGCCCTTCAAACTTAAATGTACATTTTTCTTACAGTTTGCAGCTTTAGAGTGCAAACAAAAGCTGGAGCGTGCTACCATTAAACAGTGTAATGAAGACATAAATGAAAAATCTTGGACACTTTGATGATGATGGTGCAGTGACGGACCACATTGTGCATGACGCTCATGATGCCGCATTGCCAACAGCACTGTATGACTGTTTTGACTACTGTGATGTGCACCGTTTGAAAAGAATATCACCAACATGACTTTTAAAACCTGCAGTTTTATCGCTGTCCAATTGTAGCTCCCTGTCCCAGTACTTATTTGACAGAGTTGGGATTTGTTATTTATTTTTTGCGGTTCAGAAAGAGAAGTACTGGGCATACAGCTCCTCTTCCTTTGCAACTATTCCTTTGCTTTTCCCTGCTTCCTTCGCCTTCAGGTCTGATGGTGTCACGGCGTCGACTTCAGGAAGGCTGAGGGAGGAAAAACAGGATCTGTTAGTGTGGAAGAGAGAGTTTATTTAAAATCAGCATTCCTGAACTCTGCAGACTTTCAAACTCCTGCTTTCAGCTGGTTTGCAGCGGGCGCCTCTCCCAGGATGCTTGTTTCATAATCAGTGCTTGAAGCAAGCAGACCTCCTTACAGTTTGCCCGTTGCCTATTTGCTGGAAGAAGTGAAGCACAACGGTATCTTTAAAGTTTCACATTTACAAACTTACAGCTTTTAAGTTGGTACATTGCTTTTCCACTTGTTTTTTCTCCTCTGCTTCACTCAGAAGCCCCACTGAGACTGACTGTAACAGCGTCAGATCATCAGAAAGTGATGACAGGATTTAGTCAGTTTCACAGATTATATCCCACCATGCACAGCAGTTCAGCAACAAGCAATGTTTAAAACACTTCTTTACATTCAGCTGAAATCTGCTCAGTACTGCTGCAGTGAATGGTGTATCTGTGCTGCTGAATAGTGTTTTGCATGATGAAACCCTGCCATTACATGTAGCTCAGTCTGCATTATGGTTGCACAGATTCTCAGACCTAAAGTCAAATTATCAGCTGATACTGAGCACCAATCACACACAAGTATATAAAGTACTTATAATATCTCCATACCTGTGCGTGGAAGAGATTCTTAATTAGCAAGCTTACTGTACTCACAGCTCATTTTAATATGAAGCTGGAACTATGGGACGGTGCAAAAATCTGAAAAGAAAAGATGATACTGAAAAGTTTTGCACTGTACTGTAGTTCCAGCTTCATATTAAATATGCTCAGGTACACGCACACACACACACACACACACACACACACACACACAGAGAGCGGGGGGAAAGAAAACGTTATCTGCGGCTGAGGAGGTGTGCGCTCTGAGTGCTAACTGCTTTTAATGGTAATAATCGGTTTTATAGAACACTTAAACAGAT
>OMMV01148271.1:2791-14310 GCA_900302635.1 Chatrabus melanurus
AATTCAGATGGAGACCAAGTCCTGGAACTTCAGCCTCATGTTGTATCTAAAATCACAAACTAAAGACACAGGAGAGTCCAGAATCCTTTCATCTGGAGTAACCAGTCCAGTCAATGGTTGTGTATAGCACAGCGGGCCATCTAGTTTCTGACAGATGCAGGATTCTGACACATCCCAGAAGAAGAATGTCTTTTGTGTCATTGTTCATGACATACAATGACATTTGTCCTCTGCTTTTAACCCTTCATAATTGCAGTCAGATACAACCCAACCACGAGGAGCAGTGTACACTGCCGTCTGGTGCCTGAGAGCCAACTCCAGGTCTAGAAACATTCTCTTGGTGAGTGGCAATGGGCGGAGCATTTTACTTAAGGTTTTGATGGTGGGAGGGAACCCACGTAGACATGGGTAGAACATGCAAACTCCACAATGACAGGAAGTGAGCACTGGTGGAATAGAACCCTGGACCTTTTTGCTGTGAAGCAAGAGTGCTAAAGCCCCATTCTCACCTACACCCCATTCTCACCTTTGAATTAAAGCTGAAAATCTACACTACAAGCACGTCTTGATTTTCATTTCAACTCAATGGTGATGGTGTACACAGGCAAAAATTGTGTTACTGTCTAAATACTTACAGAACTGAGAGTAAATACTGGTTCTCTGTTGATTGGCAGAGTTAACGGTTGCACTGTTATTCAACATATTCTCATGACATGTTTCATATGATATGATACGAAAAGTTAAGCGCAACATTTTGTACCTATTACTACGAATTCCCGCGCACATTGCATTCATTACGTTTAACATTCACAAACGCGCATTTGCATTTTGGTTAAGGTTTGGTTTAGGGTTAAGCCGGTATCCCACTAGGGTTGTGACCGATTGGCAAATGAGACGAATGGCCATTCGTCTAATTCGGCTTTTGGTCTCAATGTAGTTTGAAATTATTCTCTTAGCAGTCGGAATCAATATCCCCATTCGCTAATTAGTTGCTCGCCTCAGTTTCACTCACCTGCGGATTTTGAAAATCTTCAAAACGCTGGTGGCGAATGAATGACTGCTTATTTTCGCTAACTTGTCTCTAACTATTCTGTAACTAGTCTTTTTGCTCGCCAAGGAGTCTTCAATAGACCACTACCAAGTCGCCCCCTGGTCTGTTTCAGTCACCCGTTTCACTTCATTTGTTACAAGGTCGGATCATGGTCATTAGCGACTAATTAATGATTGAGGACGACAGACATATGGCCGCTTAGTGAATATTCATCAAATATTCTTCAGCAAGATACCTAGCGGTCATCTAATTCATTAAGTGCTTGTCAAAAAGTGGCAAATATGTCGTCCAAATGTCACCAAAAACTTGGCCAAATCACAGTCACCAAACAGTCATCTCTCAATGAGATACCGGCTTTAGAATAACAATGATAATAAGTAAAAGACAACTTACCATTTATTTTCGCTCGGCTGATACGCCGTCTTGGTGTTGATGATGTCACCACTGTCTCCCAGCAGAAAATATGTACGAATATGTACGGATTTTTGTACACCACTTTCTTGTATGCTTTACTGTGAATTTTTCATGAGAATAGAGTGCATTATTACACTGTTGGTGTTCTCTGAGTGCTCTTCTATTTACGATAGTTTATAATTTTTCTGTAAATTCACGAATTTATCAACTTCAAACAGCTTTGCAGCAAATGAAAACATACCTACATATCACAGGAGCTCACCTTTATGATCTGTGAGACGGATGGATGATTTAATTGAACACAGTCGACAGAGCAATGTTCCTCTTTAGCTCCACACAAATGGTGATTGGGCCGGCAGCCGGAGAAACGAGCCTGTAGTTATTACGGCGTCCTTTCAATGCGTCCAAGCCGAGCCGGCGCCACATTGATTTTTCTATTTCTGATTGGCCCTCTATTATTGGCCCAAAAGGCCGCCGGGTGAAAACGCGAAGCTGAATTGATGCTGTCACGGCATGAAGCAGGGTATAAATTTCACTCCCGGAACATTTCATTTCATTCTTCTCACTGTTGCAAGACTTTTTTCCCCACAAAGATAGAGACGCAGCTGATGCTTATTCCGCCACAAAAATCCACACATTCTGTTCAGGCATAAGCCAAGTGTATAAATTTAGAGAAAGCCTTGAAGACTCGAGAGTCAGCTATGAGAACAGAAAATATTTTTGTTATGTCTACTTCAAAAATGAATGAAGCTGCATTTTTTATTTCTGCGGGAGCCGCTTGGATGGACAGAGCGAGGAAGAGGCTGCACCGAAGAATGTTGCCAAAGAAGATGAAAGGCTGCGCAAAGTGAAGAGGGACAGGAGGCGATCTAATGATCGAGCGTGAGAAGATGTGAAAATCGTGTCAAGGAGCTCCAGGGAGCACGCAACCGGTTGTGTGGTCTGGAAGAGAAATTATAGATGCTGGAACAAGAGGAGGAAAGCGAAGCTTTTAGATCTCAACAGAGGCATCGTGTTCTTCACCAACTCGTATCAGCTGAGAGCTGTTGGGCCTTTTGTGCTAAAGAAGATACACACACTTTTTCCCCCCACTGACTTCATTAGCCAAACCACATGCCGAATGCTGGGAATAAATTGGCTGCCCTTTCAGCTTCCTAATGGCTAGAAGAGAGAACAGTGGGTGAAACTGCCAAATGGCTGTCTTTGACCAAAAACCGCCTCTTGAAATGTTTGCATTGTCAGAGTTGCTTTCGTGTCTTCCATTAACATTTACCACGCGACTGTTCTTTCATGCTGTGCGGCTTCTCGCTTGCTCTTTTGTGGTGCCATCTTGTTCAGTTCCGAACAGACAACAGAGCTTTCGAATTGTTCCAGACCCGTGTCCTTTGACTGGTTTCACTGAAGCGAGAGCTGGACCTCCCTACATTATCTCACAGAGCGGCGAATGCTGACGAACGTTGCGATTTTTGGGTTTCGTCGGGGTTCGCAAAAGGTTGCAAAACAGTTCTCAAACACTTTTTAGGGTTGCAAACAGGTTTTGTTGTCGCACAGACATTTTGAAAATGTTCAAAATGTCTTTGCGAATGTATTTTTCTGCAGTTGCAAACGGTTGTAAAATGTGTCGCTAAAGTTATTTTTGGTTCCCCACGTAGTGAACACTAGCAATAGCTGCAGCAGCAGCCAGACAAAGCAATTCTTCCTCAAGGGCAGCAGCACATCGGGCTTCTTCCTGACAGAAAAATATCGCTCATGACAGAGGTGAACCCTGATTTTCGCCAACATTCGTCAGAAAAGCGGCGAATCCAAAAATTACAACGCTTGTCAGCATTCGCCGCTCTGTGTGATACTGGCTTAAGGTATTTGATTGTTTTGCTGAAGCTTCATATCTAGGGTTGCCAACTCCCTGAAAAATAAATAAGGGACACCTTGTTGGCAGGGCCGGCCAACCCGATTGCCTTCACCCCTCCTGGTGTGGTGAATTAATTTTTTGCCTTTTGTTGGTTGTGTGAGAAACGATTTTTAAACTAGCTCAATACGGGACGCATACTTTTGGTTCTAAATACGAGATGTTCCTTATTTCAAGGGACAGTTGGCAACCCTATTCATATCTGATTTCTTCATTAACAACGGATGAAGTAAGCTCATTCCGTTCATAAAGAGGAATAGTGCAGCAGGTAAATGACATAATCTTTCAAATGGTGGTACAAGCACCAAATTTGGTAATACTCCTTCGAAATTATTCTTTTGAAAAAGCCCACAGGCCACTTGAATTGTCAAGATAAAACAGATGAAAAATGGCAGCTATTCTGGCATAATGATTTGCACAGAATCCCACCAATCTGGATGATCTTGGTGTCCAAAAGTAGGTTTTTGACTACGAAGAAGTAAGTCCTGAACAGGCCTTGAGGCCCAATGGGCTGATGCTTATCCTCGTATATCATCGACTATAGTGGCATCATATCATGTTTTAGTGATATCATCATGATGTCAATTTCACCAGGTAATAGCAAATAATTCGCTGAACAATATAAGCTTTGAATCACCTCTCTAGCTCTATTGGTTGTGGAGATATCCTGGAAAATGTGTTTTTCTTATGACTTATGGCATCATTTCATGACCTCTTTGTGACATCATCATAATATCAATCATACCATTTGATGACAAATGATTTCCTGATTGATATAAGCTTTACATCGTCACTCTGGCCCATCTGCCTGGAAAACGTGCTTTTCAGACTATATTTTTGATGACTTTGATCTTGACGTTTGACTGATCTGTACCAAAAGTCAATAGTCTGGATACACTCACCCAATGAATATGCCTCCAAGGCTGGTGAAAATCTGTTCACCAGTTTCTGAGTTATTTTGTGCAAAGACACACACATGAGTGATTATAATACCCTGCACTACCACAATAACAACCTCTACACCGAAGTTAATTCATACCAGATGGATTATCTAACAAGGAAGTTCATCTGTGTTCCAGACACGTGAGAGTTAGGATAAATGTTTCCGGGGGTTCACCTGCACTGACACCAATCCTTACAAACTCAGAGTTACAAATCCTTTTGGCTTCCTCAAGGTTTTACAACTATCGAGAGTCCCCTCCATCTCAATGATCACTTGCCCGAGCTATTTTTAATTGTTAGGTTTCAACAAACAGTCTTGGTACCATCACAGCTACCCTGGACTTACACCTTTGAGCACAAAAGAGGTAACAGTCACACATAGGGTCAGGAACACATGCTCACTATTACCTACAGTGCAGCCACATACCCAAGTGCTAGAAGTGGAGAAGTTCAAGTATCTAGGATCAGTCATTCAAAGAAATGGCCATTGCCGACAAGAGATCAAAAAGCAAGTGTAGGCAGGATGGAGCGGTGGAAGAAGGATGTCAGGACTGAGGTGTGATTAAAACATTTACAGCAGAAGTACAGGGACAGAGTCAGTGGATAGCGGTACAGCCTGGAATGTTGTAATTTGTGGAGATGGTGGCTTAAATAAAAAAAAGCAGGTGGTGGGAATGATAATGTTCAAATTAAAGCTTGAAATGACAGAGAAAGACAAGACCAGAAAGGAGCCCATTCAGGATATGGTGAAAGTGCGACAGACCAAATAGGAATTATTGGATGTAGTGAAGGAAGAGGCCCAAAACAGAGTAAGGTGGAGGACCCCGAACCATAGAGTAGGAATGATATTAAATTATATATACACCCAGTTGGTTGAGGTTGCAACAGCGGATGTGGTACAGACCTATTGGGCACAAGTTTTATGCCGGATGCCCTTCCTGACACAACTCGAGATGAACATGGGGAATGGGCACAGATGTACTTGAACCAGGGACCTTCTGTCTTATAAGCAAGCTGTCAATCTTTTGGGCCAATGACAAGGTCATTGGGGTCAAAAGTAAAAATTTTGATTTTCACCATACTTGTCCCACAAGTAAGAATGTAGTTTCTTAAAATGCCCAGGCAAGGTTAAATATTCCAAAGCTCATTCATTGGATCTGTCTGTTGGCCTGCTTCTGCCAGGTATTCTTTGGCCAATTTCTACCAAACTTGGTATGTGAATGAAGATCGACCTCGAAATTGCCTGAAAAGGTTCACTTTGGTTCAGGTTAAGTTCGACCCAATTTTGATCAAACTTGGCACACATATGTAGGTGGATTCTGGACTTGTACTGGCAAGGTCAGCTAAAGGTCAATCATTCAAGTGAAGATCAAAGTCATTGTGGACTAAGTCACTGGGGTCAAAGGTCAGCTTTCCACCAGGCATGGAATTGTTTTTTTTAACCAAGAAATTCTATCCTAAACAAGGTGACCACATCCTTCATGCTATACCTACCCTACCCATCTGCTACAGTCCTTAGTGTCTCCATGCCCATGGGCACTACTGATGTTTAGTTCTCATACGAGGACAAAGAGTGTCAAACATTGTGAAAAGAGATCCCTATGACTTAGCATAATATTTTGACTGAGTAAATTTGAATCAAGTAAAATCTTTGCTTGAGGACAAGGCTGTGTTTGGCTTTGAGCTCTCCACCTCCAACAGAGCAGCTGCTCTCTCTGCCTTATCGGAGGCTTTATCAGACTGGATGTCTGACTGGCAGGAGATGCCCCTCCCTGTAGGATCAGAGCAGATTATAGGGGCTGCAGCATGCATGGGAAATATAGACACCACGTCAACTCACTTATGCCACATCCACCCTCATCCCAGTTCAACATACACAGCTGTGGTCATAAGTTTACGTACATTCATCATGGAGATGAATGCCATGGCAACATTGAGCTTTCAATAATTTCTTGAAACTGTTCTTTTTCTGGGGCAGAATGGTTGTACCACATGTATCTGTAATAGGAAAAAAAAAAAAAGAGAATTTATTTTTGGATTTCCCAAATCAACACATGGTAAAAAATTATACACGCAGCCAGGCCTGTCACAATAACTATTTTTGTTCGATGATATCACTGCAACTTGATAATGCAAGTACACCCTTTCAAAGAGTAATTAACTTTTATTTTTAAGAATAATCACATATTGGATTTTTTTTTCAATGGCCAAAAGAATTATCTTCTCTAACGTCACCATGCTGATGCGACAACTACGTACGTCACAATGACAACATAGGAACTGTCAGCCAATCAGTGTCCAATGTTCCAGTTAAGGACTCAATGACTCCGTCAATGCTTCACAATTGAGAAACATGATTAGATGCAGATCCTCCTTTTAGAGGGTGAAGCGTTAGAAAGAGGGGATGGACTATCGAGACTAGATCTTAATTTTGATCCAGGGCAGTTGCAAACCCAGACACTGTAACTTCTCACTCAGCGTCTTGTGTGTTGCAGCCAAGTCATCCACTGATTCTACAAAGATCTCAAAATCATCTGCAAAGTCAAGACCAGTGGACCTTTTCTCACCAACAAAGGCACTGAGGTCAGCGGACTCAACGACCCTACCCAACACCCAGTTCATGCAAGCAATGAAAGAAGTACGGGCAAGAGCACTCCCCTGACAAACCCCAGAATTCACTGGGAAGAAGTCAGAGATTCTGTGTCCACTCCACACAGCACTCACAGTACCTGTGTATAGGCTGACAATGGTGTCCAGCAACTTATTGGGGATCCCACAAATTCCGTTCTCTGTGTCTCGTCCAATATCATTAATTAGCCTCTTAGCATCTGCTTGCTAACGCAGTGTTTGCATTATAAATAAATAATGCGGCAATTAAATTCATTTTGTTTCTTGCTGCATGAAGCAGTAGCACCACATTTCAAAAATAAATGCAAGTTATAGACTGATGCGACTTGTATATGTTTTTTCTCTTCGTGACGCATTTTTGGACAGATGTGACTAATACTGGTGGAGTCTAGAAAATACAGTGGTCTGAATTCTAATACCACATGGACGACGGCTGTCTCACTTTTTGCAGGAGAGAAATTGTGGCCATACACTATCATTTGAGGAGGTTAAACAGACCCATTATAGTTTCCTCCTCATTACTGTGTTATACCACTACACCACAGACCCATTCTTTTTTTTTTTTTTTATATATTTTTTGGGCATTTTTCAGCCTTTATTACAGACAGTGAGAGAGACAGGAAACAGGGAATCTAAGAAGGGGAGAGACATGCAGTAAATGTCACCCAGGTCGGGATTCGAACCTGGGGACGCTGCAAACCGCATTCTGCGGCATGTGGCACGTGCCTTAACCCCTCAGCCACGAGCGCCCCGCGCAGACCCATTCTGCACCAACGCTAATGCTTATGGCTATCACTTTGCTATTCTCTTAATGATTATGCTCCTTTTTTCCCCATAAACCCATTAGAGCGAGCCTCATGGTAAATCCCATTGGCTTTCTACATCCATCATACCACTCACAAACTGGAAATACAAACATTATGGCTCTAAGGAGGAAATTAAGTTGACCCCAGGCTGGCAGGCTGCTCCAGCTCAACAAAAGTCTCTTAGCATTGTACAAGATTATAGTAAAAGATGATTCATGATGCTGAGCCCCCTAGAATCCTTGCTGGCCTGCCCTGACATAGAAAGACAGAAACCTTCATTCAATGTGATTTTGCCAAATATATTGTTCAGGTATTCAAGCATACACACAGTGTGGGGCAGGTTTTTCTAGCTGCATTGTGCAAAGACCAACATCACCTACATAAACACTGGAAAAGCAAACGCATGTACCCTGTAAAATGCAGTGAGTGAATAATTTGATAATTGTATAGTTTTTTGGGTTTTTTTGCTTATTTTAAAAAGATGCTATAAATGATTTCCTGCCACTAGATGTCAAATAAATGGACTGCATTTCTATAGCACTTTTCCATCTAGCAGATGCTCAAAGCGCTTTACAATGATGCCTCACATTTACTTCCCCAGCCAAGGCCGGTAGGCCTACCCATTTTTACAGCTGGGTGGACTGAGATAATGTAGATTAAGTGTCTTGTCCAAGGACACAGACAGGTAGCATGAGCAGTATTTGAACCCAGGTCTACATATTGGCAGGCCAGCTCCTTATCCACTCAGCTACCTGCAAATGTATCGCAGAACCAAAACATGGCTTCCCTCTTCAGCAACCCTACCCAACCCTCCATCCTGAGCAGAAGAAATGCCATTTGGAGCCCTTTAACAGGTCAAACGGCTCTCCATGTGAGAAAAGCCAGACGTATGTTGATTCTAGTCCTTTTTATCTGATCAACGTGGTTTCTTGGAGTAATTTCTGGAAAGCAGCTTCTGCCCGCCATGTTGGATGTACAGACCGATGCGCCAAGCACTACTCTCACTTTATAAAGTTGGGGAGGGGCAACAGTTATACAGGGTGGGACTCACATGCACTAAATGTGCGCACACAGTCGGTTTAGGAACAGAAAAGCCAGGGGGAGTTGTAGACTCTCATCCGGTTCACACTACAGTATCTGGGGATACGCACTAGCACATAGAACTTACTTATTCTTCTACTTCTTCCTAAGGAGGAACCTGAGTTATGGAAATCTACAACCTTTCTGCGGATGCCTTGGCTTAATTCTTTTGCTTTTTCAAGCTCCTGCTCCTAAAGGAACAAAGCATTAGTTTTACAAGGAGACCCTTACGAGCAACAGGTGCCCCAACTAATCCATAATTGTGCCAATCAGAGGCTTTTAAAAGTAATTACACCAATTTCTGTAATCTTCCACAATCTTCCATGCTGTTAAAAGAGGCAGTCAACTCGGTGGTTGTAAACCTCGGACCCACTGAAAATCTGACGTAATTAAGAAATAAGGCAGAAATTCTTACTGACGCAACACACAAACAGAGGCTTTGGAAATGAAAGAAACTGAAGCTCATTTCGAGTGGCATCTATCTTCAAAACCACACATACCATATTTTCTGGACTATAAGTTGCGCTTTTTTTAGTTGTTTCAGTGGTCTTGCGACTTATATGTCAAAAAAATACTGCATTATCATCTACACTCACAAGATGGCACCGTCTACACGTGTGACAACTGAACGCTGCTACTGTACACTTATCGGAATGAGGATGAGGGGCTGGGTCTTAGAGAACGAGCCCCTACTCAACATTTGACTTTTTTACACTTTGTGGGACAGCTGCAACCGCAATGGAGGAGGGTGGCAAGGTTAACTGTATAATACGTTGTTTTAAAAACTTTATTTACATTTAGTGCGGTAAACGTGCACAAGTTTAGCTCCCCATTGAAGCCAGACAGAGAGAGAATGAGGAAGTGTCTGCTTCAGCTACATTCATCCAAAATCCTTTCTGCAGGGTTGTGTGGACTTGTGACAGAGTTATTTAAATTTTAGAATGTAAATGCTGTGAAACAAACAAAAAGTAATGTGGAATAAGGAGTTAGGCTACTATAGTTTTAAAAAGGAATATAGTTTGTACATTCTGTTATGTTTAGTTATCACGTTACAGGGTAACGTGTCATAGTATCCAATGGACATTGACCTTGTTTGACTTTTACTTTGGAGACCACGTATTCTTCACAGTCAAAACTATTCCATTCATTAATCCTATTAACTCCAACAATAATTTGCATCACATTTTACCAAAATTGGAGCAAATTTAACTTAAGACCCCTGTACAAACTGAAATTGACCTTTTTCACCATTTTTGCTGTTTTTACCCCATAACTCCATAGCATTCAGTCATAGATAGTCCAAACTATAAATTTTGGAATCTCTTTTATGATCAGACAAATAATGTTGGTATACTTTTCAATATGATTGTAGCATTTTTTAATTTAACCCCTGGTGTAATCCTTCATTGACCCCTACCTGGCTATAGCTACCACCCTGGGAAGGCTATCATACATTTTTTGTCGGCCGTGGTATACTGAGGCTGGTTTGTAAGTGTTGTTTGGGCACCTTAAGTGGTACCGATCAGGTCAAAATTGGCTTGGGGCTCATGGACTATACCCTCAAAATTCTGCACATTCAGATCACATAGCCAGGACTCTATCTGCCAGACTGTTTCATAATTCAATAACGTTATACCAAATGATCTCTCCTTATTGAAATAGCTGTAATATGATTGGTACATCTGCCAACTGGCAGAGGTGGGTGGAGATTATGTGATCACCCCAGTCTGCTTGTTTGGCTGTTTACACAATAACTCATAAAACAGAAGGTTTCCTGACATCTTTTGTGGAAAGATGTCAGGAAAGGGTTTATTAAATTTTGAGGCAGATCCAGATCAGATTCAAAAGTTTTTCTCTTGCCTCTTTGCCAGTGTTTCATTACAGTGTAACATTATGATATCACAAATACATATACAGATGCTGCACCAAATCCTCTAAACCAAAGTTTAAAACAACTCCGTTTGGATGGCAAGTAATAATAATTGGGCATTATTACCCAAATGGAGGTACGTGCAATATGATTGCCCTCATATTGTTTAATTGCAACCTGCCTTATGATGTCACAAAAATATTTCAATGTCCCAGGATTGGACAGGGAAGACAAATTTTTAAAGTTGAGTGTACAACACATATGCACACCATTTCTAATTCCATGTGTACAAATAAAATTATGGGCTAAACTCTAATGATATGTTATTGGTAAACTAATAGACTATGGCTGTGTCTGGCTCCTGGGCCATCAATTTGAGACTTTGCTTTTGTGCAATCTCTGTGTGTCTGCACTCTAAGTCAGGGGTTCCCAAAGTGGGGGTCGCGACCCCCTGGGGGGACGCCGAGGGGTGGGTCGCGGAATGATTTCCATAAATCAAATAAATTTGGAAAAAATAAAATACAGAAAAATTCAGCCAAGACGCACAGGTTTGGAGCGTTCCGTGCCAGAAATATGGCATGTTTGATTAAAAAGCCGGCTCTTGAGATGCTGTTATTTACTTCTGGACGTTTGGTTTCACGAAATGAATTTGTTTTGAATTCTCAGACATTTTTCTCATCCGTCATAATGTGACACGATCACCCCGAGAACGCTCACCGTGGGAATAAACCTGAACGCGCGCACGCATCGCGGCTGCCAGAATACAAATATTTGACAAAATCAGAACATTTTTGCCTGCGAAGATGTTCACTGCAATTAGAT
>OMMV01148283.1:2910-14252 GCA_900302635.1 Chatrabus melanurus
AAAAAAGGGGGGGGGGGGGGGTCCAGTGTTGTAAATCTTGAAAGTTATTAGGGTTTACTGACAAATGGAATGAGAAGTATAACTAAATAACTAAATATCATCAGCATATCTGTGAAAATGAGTATCATGTCTGAGGATAATATATCCAAGAGGTCACGTGTACATAAAAGCCTGAAAGTTATTTTTTTTATATTTAAACTAGATGGTTTAATCATACATATGGTTAAGGTATTCTACAACTAATGTACTGTCCATTAACATCACCACATAATAAGTGAGCTCCAATCAAGAAGACACATCTCTACATTGTATATCTTTTCATTCACTTTCCTTGACTCTTCATTGGGTAATACTTGAGTCATGGAATTGTGTCACTGTGTAAAATCCAAATTTGTTAAGCTAAGCAAAGTTTAAAGGTCATAAGTACACAAACAAAATGATGTGACCATGCAAGTCTTTAACAGGAATTTACGCTATTCACGAATTGTTATGTTTCCAACATTGCTGTCACTGATCTGCACCTTATTTTTTTTCACCGTTTACTTAATGCGCACATCACATAACTGTAAGTAATATATTCTACAATATATTAAAGGCAGTGTAAATTAAGTCCATGTCACGTGGAATGAACATGCGTTTCTACAGGGCATCGTGGTAAATTTTATTTGGAGTTTTTGGGGTTCTGTTGGTAGACAGGATTGTGTATTCAGCTCCACCTCTGTGCAGCAGTGAGTTCACTTTGTGGCCAGTATCGATCAGTTTGTGTTGACACTGAGAGCTCAGCAGTGTCCTTATTCACTGTCAGTCATTCTACACCACCATGCAGCCTGTGCGAACCCACAACAGTGCACTGACTTTGCACTGGTGTCTCCTCCACGTTACTGCCAGCGTGCTGCTGCTAAGGTACGAAAAATCAAAACTTCTGAAACTATGCTCTCCAAGAAATGCTGGTAAAATTTAAAAGATTAAAAACAGTTTTCTGACTGATGGACATTAAATTCTTCTCCTTGCTAAGATTACGATTCATTAACACTTCTGTCAAGATCAAATCTCACTGTTTTGCTTTGGAGAACACAAGGAAATTTTTTGTAAAGTTCTTCAAATGATGTCCACTGATGTTTGATTTTGACTTACAAATCACAGTAAAGTTGCCATCTCATCAGCGAGCGAGGGGGAGCCCGCGGTCCGTGTTGGCAGGTCAGCAGGACAACAGGTCTCAGTTCAACCAGTGGACTGTGTTTTATCACAGTGGACCG
This sequence comes from Chatrabus melanurus, assembly GCA_900302635.1. Classification (NCBI taxonomy): domain Eukaryota; kingdom Metazoa; phylum Chordata; class Actinopteri; order Batrachoidiformes; family Batrachoididae; genus Chatrabus; species Chatrabus melanurus. The sequence goes on from OMMV01148283.1 coordinate 4,167, forward strand.
CCTGGTCTCGGTGTGACATCTGTCAAAAAAAGAGGGTGAGTAGGAAAATGTCAACCAATCTTTTCTAAAGTTAGGGTTCTGGTCATTTTTAGAAGGGATGGGTTGGGGACATGAATCGACCCCCATCTGCTTGGCATCAAAATCAGGGGCTTTGCAACAGCATAGGCAAACTAAGCAATTGCCTGGGGCCCCGAGCTGGAAGGGAGCCCTCGAGAATGGTTGATTATATAGTCCACAGCACCAACAATTTTGTGAGAACCCCCTTAAATTCTGTGATCAGCCATGTACAGCAACAAAATGTTTGTAACCCCTCCCCCCACCACCAAACGAGGCCCCATGCAACTAGCTTGGTTCCAAATGCTTTGTAATTTCAGATAACCAACCTACAAAGTCCAATGAATCATGCTTATCCTTCAGGCAGACAGAAAAGAAAGTGCAAGCAAGAGGACTGTTGTGTTGCATTACGGATAATGACAAAACACCAATTAATTCTAAGAGAAAAGATCATGCCATAATTAATTATTAGTTTATATTTAGCAGCTTGAAACATCCAACTATTTGTTAGCTCCGAAGTAAATGTAACATATATAGTCAACATATTGTTTGGTTGTTTGCAGGATAGCTCAAAAAGACATGATGTGGGGACATGAAGTAAGGAGTAGACCTTGGCTTAAGTAGAGCAGGTAGCTCAGCGGATAAGGAGCTCACCTGCTAATATGTAGACCTGGGGTCAAGTCCCGGCCATCCTACCTCTCTGTGTCCTTGGACAAGACACTCCATCTGCATCGTCTCAGTCCACCCAGCTGTAAAAATGGGGACCATCCTTGGCTGGGGAAGTAAAAGTAAGGCATCATTATAAAGCACTTTGAGCATCTGCTAGATGGAAAGGGGCTGTAGAAATGCAACCCTTCTTCGAAAGGAAGAGAGGATTAGATTTTGAGGTTGATCCAGAATAATTTTTTATGAATATTTCTGTAATATCTCCTATTGTTTTGTTTGTTATTTGTATTTTGGCGATGATCTAAAGATCTCCACATTTCAATGCTGAACAAAATGTCTCTGCTGATGTACCTCAGTGCTCCTTCCGATCCACTTTACACAGAGGGACATTAATAACCTCAACACAACAAAATGAAAACATTTCACTAACGGGATTTCAGTTTCTTTCTCTTTTTTTTAAGTTCCCTGGAGCTTTTTCCATGCTCTCCCACACCGTTTATTGGATTGTGGAGAACGTTCGCCTGTCTTTCTCTGACATTTTATGCGTTTGCCTCCCTCAACCATCCAGTATCGCTATGCCAAACTCACCCAACCATCCATGTTTGGAGGGGAGCCGTGCAATTTTCACAGCCGGGAGGAGGAGTCCTGCAGCGTTTCAGCCCGATACACATGTGACAGTGTTCCTCTGTGTGAGGGCTTCCTGTGCACCCACACAGGTATCTCAAACCTACATCCGTCTCTGGGAATCCATCCTGGTTTGTTAAGTCTCATGTTTTACAATCACACTCGTAGTACGGAGATGATGTTTAAGAATTCAAGTCACAAGAAGAAGAGTGTTAATATTCTGTCTTCAAGGTGAATGAGTCACCTCTTCAATCTGTGCGAGAAATTTCTAATTTAACTCAGAGTTATCACGCAAGTTATCACACAATCAGGTTGTTGCACACGTGATGCATTGCAAATGATAAATCTCGTGTAATTATTCCTCCATGTCATGCGTGCTTTCAGGTCGCTGTATTCCCAGAACCCTGCAGTGTAATGGGGAGGATGACTGCGGGGACATGTCGGATGAAGCAGGCTGTAAGAGGGTTAACAAGGCCTGCAGGCATGAGGCTGAAGAGTACTGGGGAATCGAAAACCTTGCCAAAGGGTGAGTCACATTCCCATTAGTCTGTGGTGAGAGTCCCTGATGTTTCATATGCACACATTTCTCAGGTATGTGTGCTCTGTGATAACGCTGTTTCTTCTCTTTTAGAATCAACATCTTGAACAGTAACCTGGAGGGAGTCGTGCTTGATAACAGATATTACGCTGGCAGCTGCTTGCCACACTACATCCAAGATGTCAGATTCAGGAAGCCTTACAACTTGCAACAGTACACTACACAGGTGGAAACGGCCACAAGTTTACCATGAAACTTTTCTTTAATGAGCTTGTAGCTGGGTGTGTAAGCTGCAACAACCAAAGATCTGTGAGCAAACTCACAAAATGATAATAACACCTGAATTGATAAACCGGTCAATCCCTGTGCTGAAGAGCCCAACCAGTCTGTTTATACAGATAACCAGCAAATAAGATGTATCCTCACTTGAAAATATCGGACTGGAATTATTTTCCTTCATGCACATCTTCACATAGTGTGCTACCATAGTGTGATGTTTCATTGAAATCCAACAACCGGTTTAGGTGAAGTTGAGCTTACAATATCAATGTAATATGATGCACCAATTAAAAACAAAAATCTAATTATCTCCCTTTGAAGATGTCACACCAGAATTATTTTCCTTCAAGCACATCTGCATATGGTGTGCTACCACTGTGTGAAGTTTCACAGAGCTCCATCACCCGATTTAGGACAAACGATTCTGGAAGGTTAGATTTTAAAGGTGTCACGTATACACCTTTTGCCAAGCTAATATAGGCCACTGTGTGTTGTAAAACCAGATATTAAAATTTGTAGCCAAAAATACTGTATGTATATTGATGTGTCACAGTAAGCGCGTTTCCATTACCCTCCAAATTGCGCAAATTGAAGTAAAGAATTGAAAATACGCTTAACAGAAACACGTGCATTTCGAGGAGAAAAAACTGTCAAATATCGCAAAAATATTTTACTCTCGCATGAGGTTGTTTTTCAGGCAATTTGAAAAAGCCTTATTTCGAAAAAGCGGAATTGAAACACTTTTTTCACTATTACAGGTCACATGACATACAGAAAGCATCACATGACATTCTAAAATACACGACACGGTATGCGTGGATGAAGTACGAGACAGAGAGCTTGTTAAACATTATAATAGATGACATTACGGCAATGCTTGATTAAAACACAATGAAATGCCGTCATTTAGCGGAACTTACCCTTCCGTCTGCATGACTAATTGGAATTACAGTTCTCGCAAGAGCCTCGCTAGCATGACAGTTCTCACAAGAGGACAAAACCCAGCAGTGGCATTCAATAACTCAATGGAATGGCTGTTGTTTCGCAAGTATTTTTTATCAACATTCTGAAAATATTGCTAAACTTTTGTGCAAATCTGTAATGGAAACCCAACTATTGACCATCAGGTGAACAGATGGAATTCTTTGACATAAGTCACAGAAGTCTAAACAAGCCATTTCAGGCCCAAATTGTGAAAATTTAATATAAAATTGTGAGTATTTACCATAAACCCCAACTATAATCTTCAAATACACCTTGCAGTGCAGTGGGACCCAGAGTAGTACCATTCCAGCTCACCCACCAACTTCAGTAGCCCTGTACCCTGATGTGTTACAAGGATGCAGGCACACAGGGCACCCCCCAACTAAGTCGACAAGGGACACAGCTACTGGGAAACAAACGTAGGTAAAGCCCCTATCACACTGAGCTGCGGCTGTCGGAGAATGGTCGCGACCTGATGGAGCCGCGACATTGCAGGGAAAAATGACGTCGCGACGGGTGTGGGACTCCCCGTGGATGCGCTGGGGCTTCTCGGTGACTCCCACGGGAATGCCGTTCGCATGTGTGTCGCAGCCCAGTGTGATAGGGCCTTAAGTTAGAGATATACCACCCCAGACACTGCCCAAGCTCATAATTGGCCTGTTGGCCTTACGTGCCCCAAAAGGATCCCGGATTGCGGTCTTTCCCAGCTGTCAGCAGTACTTTCCCTGCAGTCCACAGATCTTTCCCTGCAGTCACTGGAACTTTCTCCAGAGTCAGTCCAAAGACAGGGTTTGTAAACCCAAGCCATTTCAGGCCCAAATTGTGACTATTTAATATAAGATTGGGAATATTTACCATAAATGCCAACTATAACAATAAAATGTAGATTAATTGTAGATTCTCTATATGAATCCCTTTAAAGAGTTTTTTTTTTTTCAATGTATAACCTCCACATCTGTCGGTTGGTTTGTTAACAGGTTTACTCAATATCTAATGAAAACATTTTCATAAATCTTTGTATATAGTCTGGAATATAACCATTAAATCCACAAAAAAGGGGCAAAGCTAGAAAATCGATGACTTACTCCACCCTGCCCACCACCCCTCTGATTGGCTTGTTCAAATCTGGGCTGGGTTTTGATTCGCAGAAAATTGAGTTCAGCTTTCAGGCAAGTGCAAAGAAAGCTTAGCAGCTCAGCTGAAGGATTGTGGAAAAGTAATGGTACTATAGTGACAAACTTGTGAACATGTTTATAGTATAAAGAAACATTACACGAGATATAAACTGCCCCCGTTTAGAACCATTTAGAATGTATATACATATTGTGGTGAAGCCTGGATATTCATTCAGTCATTCATTTTCTATACACGCTTACTCCAATTAAGGGTCATGGCGGGTTCTGGAGCCTATCCCAGCAGTCATTGGGCAAGAGGCAGGGTACACCCTGGACAGGCCGCCACTCCATCGCAGGACCACATATAGTCAGACAAACACATTCACGCTCGCACTACGGTCAATTTAGAGTCACCGATTCACCTAACCTGCATGTCTTTGGAAGTGGGAGGAAGCCGGAGCACCCGGAGGGGATCCATACAAACATGGGGAGAACATGCAAACTCCACACAGAAAGGACCAGGTCGGAAGCGAACCTGGGACCTTCTAGCCTGGATATTGTAAAAACAAAAGAATTATTAATGCTGCACAATAGGCCCATTTAACAACCAATAGTTACTTCTGGAATTTCTTAAAAATCTTTGATTAGTGTTTGGATAAAGCTATTGTTTGAGGTGGATCCAGCTAAAAGGCAAGAGCCAAAAGCCTACAACAGTAATATTTCAAGGTGGTGCATTTTGGCTCTTGGCAGCAGACAGTATGCACTCTAATGAGTGTATTTAATATTTAATAAAATTGATCCTTATGAGTGCAGTCATCATTAGTTCTAAGGGCTCTTTCTTGGTCTGTTAATTTTGTAGGAAGCAGGGCAACAGTTTGGTTAGCTTTTCTGTTAGCTTTATATTCAACATTTAATTTCATGTACCTTAGCCTTTCAGTTAGCTTTATAAAGCTAACTGCGTATACAGTATTGAGTTAGATTCAGTGTGTTTTGATTCAGTTAGCTTACTGTTAGCTTTACATTCAGTTAGTTTTTATGTACAGTTAGCTGTACACACACACACAAAAAACCCTTTACATGGTAAAAGCATTCACTCAGAAACTACATGAGGGTGGTGACAGGTGCGGTGTTATGTCATCCTCCCCATTAGGATGCAGCAACTGATCGCACGTTCCCTAAGCTCATGGCAACATGTTGGTCTACTTCTATCCACAGACTAAAGGCTCGTACGATTTCACTCTGAAGTCTTTTGAGTCATACAGTGACTACATGGACTACACCATGAAAGAGCGCACCAGCAAAACCACTGTTTCCTTTGGCTTTGGCATTCCAGGCATATTTGAGTTTGGCTACAACCATAATGGTGCCAAATATACCAAGTCAGTCCAGAAGATTCGTCGTGCCTCTGGAACGGTGAGATGACCCGCATTACTCAATATGAACTAAACTTGGTTACAGCAAGTCAACAGCAACAAATCCCAAATTCAATTCAAAAAGTGGCCTTGGCCATTCTGCTCCTCAGAGTAACAGTTTCGTGAGGGCCAAAGCAGAGCTGGAGACAGCCCAGTACATCATGAAGTCAGATAATTTGATGCTTCACCCCGAGTTCCTGCAGCGTCTGCGCTCCCTGCCACAGTCCTATGTGTATGGGGAATACCAACATATCTACAGGGACTATGGCACTCACTACATTACAGAGGCTGCTCTTGGTGGAGAATACGAGCACACCATCATCTTGAACAAGGAAAAGCTTGAAAAGTCAGGTAATAGACCCCAGTTATTCCCAATGTGTGTCATATCATAATACTGGTTCAGTGTCATACTTTATTTATGAGTAAAGGGACACATTCATAATTACCTCAACCAACCGAGTAGGGCTGAAGTTACCCGATTACCCCTGTTTGTTTGTCTGACTGTGTACACAATACCTCAAAAATGTAGCAGACAGATTTCGACAAGATTTTGCAGAGATTAGAGTTTTAAGGTTGATCTAAATCCGATTCAAAATTTTGTCCTTTTGAGTTTTCCTTTTACCACTTTGACAGTTTTTCAAGAACTGCTCTTATGACACCACAAAGGCTATACATAGTATCATGGTGACACACAGAATTCTGACTGTAATCTCATCATGCCTTATGATGTCACAGATTTATAAACCCCAAGCATAAAACCCCCTCCTCTGTTGGTACGCAGATGTAAGAATGGATGGCGTTTATTTCTCTGGCGACAGTATGCACTCTCTGATTGCACCTTCTACTTGCTCAAGTATAAAACAGCACCCTACCCCTCGGGATCTAACTTTCACTGCCGTGCCATTGCACTTCCAAGTTCACAAAAATAAAAACCATGCCATGGCACTGAAAAGTAGTGCTGTTTTGCACTTGAATAACTGGAGGGGTATTCAGTATAATGCAACCCTCTACCAAGATGCAACATTTTGGTGTAGAGGTAGGCCTTGGGCCAAAGAAGAACTAATAAAATATTGGTGAAGCTGAAGATCAAGTGGTGGATCCTGTGTTTGATCGTTTATCTTGATTGTTGCAATCATGAGCCTGCCTTTGATCTTTGATCTTTAATCTGTGATTCAAATTCCTTTGTAATGAGAATTGCTGATTAATTCAGCAATCAAGACTAAAGGTCAGGGCCTGCCTCTTGACCCTGATTCCTTTGATCCTGATTACAGGATCAAACCAAGATAGACAGACAAACTCCAATGAAGTCATAACCTTGGCTCGATTCAAAGATCTATGATCAGTGATCAGGATCAAAGATGAGTGATATGGATCAAAGTTCAGCCATCAGGATCTAAGGTCATGATCAAAGGTGCATAATCAGGATCAAATGTCAGCAATCAGGATCAAAGATCAGCATTCAAAGATGAGTAATCAGGAACAAGATCAGGATGACAGGTCAGCTATCAGAAACAAAAGGAAGCATTATGGATCAAAGGTCAGCAAACAAGATCTAAGAATATTAGAGAAATGAAAAGATGACAAAATAATGAAAAAGAAAAGATAAAAGGAAAATGTCAATGGCAGAGGTTAGCACTCTCTGAGTGCCCTTCTTTTTGCCACTTCTAAAACACATAGTTTTTCCCTTCAATATCCTTACCATTTATTTCTATACTTTTGCATTGAAATGCTTTGAAAGTTGTAACAGATATGACAGTAATAATGCTCTGATCATTTTTTTCTTCCTAGATTATTCTTTGGAGGATTACAAGTCCTGCACGCAGACGGGTGTCAAGCTCGGGGCCAACATATATGGTGTGTATGTTACAGCGGGGTTCCAACATGGGTCCTGTGATGGGCTGCTGAATGAGATGGGAGGTGAGCTTTTTATCTAGTACCTTGTTGCAGTGTCATTTCCATTTAGAACACTGGCATTCTTTCTCTCTTTCATACTCATTCCTAGTCTCTTTAACTCTCTGCAGAGGATACAACGCGTGGCAGCATGGTGGAGGACTTTGTTGCCGTGGTAAAGGGTGGTAGTAGTGAATCCATCACGGCATTGGCGGCTAAGAAGCTTCCAACTCCACAGCTGATGGGCCTGTGGGGTGACAGTGTGCGGTACAACCCTGACTTCATTCGCAGAACAGTGAGCTTCTCTGTCTTTTCTTTGACACTCATCTCTTACGTCTCATTTTTCTGAGTTGTCTCTGTTGGCCAATTTTTACTGCTGCCAAGGTTTTCTCCCATGTCTGTTGGTTTGTCATCCTGATTACTCAAATTGTGGATTAAATGTCATGAAACTTGGTAACTTCGAGGCATGGCACAGAAAGCACTCATTAGAATTTTGTTGTGACTCCAGATTGTAGGGCAGATTATAGAACTGGTGGCTTTGTGGCCTAGGAGTTGGACTACCAACCTATAGACTGGGTCTCAATTCCAAGTTTTCCACTTCAGGTTACCTGTCTGTGTCCCTGGACAAGACACTTCATCTGCATTGTCCCAGTCTACACAGCTGTAAATGGGTATCAGCCTTGGCTGAGTAGTTCCATGCAATGGGCTGGTGTCCAATCCAAGTTGAGTTGTAGATGCTCATCTGCTTCATGATACAGTCTCTGGGGATAATCACCAGCCCGATGGACCTCAGGGACTGTATCGACCTCTTCTTCACTTTTTCATGAAATACCGCATGGACTCAAGAAAATGCGTAGAATATGGATGTCTGTAAACATATGTAGTTTTGTGCAGATCCGCATAAAAGTGCAGATCCCAAGAAACTGAGTTAAAAAAAATCAGGTGGCTATAGTTAATTCATACATGTAGATGTGGACAAGTTGTAACACAGGACATAAGTTCAGGTCTGGTCTGGGAATAGCTCTGGTGCTGCGCTTTGCCGCATCCACCACACTGCAGAACCATCTTGGGTTTTGGATGGCAACCACCCAGGCAGGCAACAGCTACGTCCACACCTCTCGAAAATAGCCATCGATCTGCTGCAGCCAGGTGAAATGTGGCATTCCCCTTAGCCTTCTCCAGCTGCTGGGGTCCTCAACAGAGGCACCTGTGTGCTGGATCATACCCAGAAAAATACGTCACATGGCCAAAATCTCATTGTTCCCTCACAATGCAAAAGATAATCTTCATCCAAGCCTCCCTAAGTAACCATTCATTTGATGCAAAGTCATTCCAATGGTATCCGAGGATCCTCCAAAGAGACCCAGTACCAAAGACATCCAGTTGTCGCCTGAACCATCTGAGTTAAAACTGAAAGTCTGGACTTCTCTTGCATCTTGATTTTCATTTCTACTCCATTGTGATGACTTACAGAGGCAAAAGGACAAAAATTGTATCACTGTCTAAATACTTATGAACAGGACTGTATTCCAGCTCATAAGGATCTCTTATGTGTGGACTGTTTTTGTCTGTTACAGTCTGTCACAACATCAATTCAAATTGACTGAACCTCTCCTTTACGCGTCCCCTTCTGGACCTCATTAGATGTCTTAGTGTAGCTTTAATAATGGACAATTTTGTTCCAAATCACAGTGAACAAGGAATTTCATCTCACACTTTGACTCATAAGAGATCTGATTACTTGGCACAATTACAAGTACAACTCAGTTGATCAATTGCCAGTTGAAGAATAAACAAAAAAAGACGATAAATTGAATTTGTTGAAAGGTTGATGGTTATTTTGCAATATTGCAGGTTAATTTTCAGCACTAGTGGGACAGATCATTTGGACCCAGCTGTGAAAAAACTCAGTCCAAGAGAATGGATTTATATAGTAACGTGAACCTGTTTTTATTATGACTCTTAAACGTATGTGTTTCTCATTAGACACAGCCGCTGTATGAGCTAGTGACCTCCAGAGACTTTGTACATGATGTCACCCTGAAGAGAAACCTGAAGCGAGCCCTGTCAGAGTACCTGGCCGAGTCCAGTTCATGTCGATGTGCTCCCTGCCACAACAATGGAGTGGCCGTTCTGAGAGGTATTACAGAGGATATTAATGTTCTTGCATCCCCCTGTCCCTCACAGAATAGTGATTGCATTACTTTTTCCTTCCTCCCTAAAAAGTTTATAATTGACATTCAACTTATCTTTTTATGTTTAATTTATTTTCCTTTGCTGCTACTCTGTGCCTTTGTCTTAGTTTTAGCTCACCGTGAAATGAAGACTGGCATAGTTTAATCTATCATAATGAATCTCTAGGATGATTACAACAGTGGTAATGATGTAGTTCAGATGAGTCAAAATGGTTGGCCCAAGGGCCAGAAGATTTTTACCCATTTGGACCAAATTTGCTGAATTGATTGTGGGTCATCCAATGACAATGTGATTTAATTTAGAGAAAAAGCAATTAAAAGTGAAAGCC
>OMMV01148309.1:0-10042 GCA_900302635.1 Chatrabus melanurus
CAAACTCTGGTCTTGAAATTCAAACTTACCAGCACAGTATCTGCATGTGCAAAATATCATAATAGCAGATCAGGTCTGGGAGCATGTGCTGCTGCCGTGCATCACCACATCCACCACACCATGAAACCACCTTGGGTGTTGGCTGGAAAATCACCTAGGTAGACAACTAGTCCATCCCCATCACTCAAATATAAGCATCTATCTGCTGCACCCAGATGAAACGTGGGCACCTACATGCTGGATCATACCCAGAGAAGCAAGCATGCCACATGACCAAAATGTCGAAGCTAAAGCTCCCTCCCCATGCAAGTGATTCTTCTCATCCAAGTCGCCCTAATTAAGTTCAACACTTTTGCTGCATACAGATCCACTTCTGTTGGCAGAGTCCAGGAAGTCACTGAAAGCCTGGATCTTAGTCTTGATCCAGGACAGTCGCAAACCCAGACAGACCGATTCCTCGCTCAGCTTGTCAAGTGCTGCAATCAGGACATTCATCGATTGTGCAAAGATCACAGCATCATCTGCAAAGTCAAGGTCAGTAGCCTTTCCTCGCCAACATGTAATACTGTACGTTTAATAGAATGTTGCCTTATTCTTAGTCAATTTTACTATTGTCTTAAATTTGAGTCCAAACTTAATATTCTTGAATGGAAAAACAAAGCGTTTTCAGCACAGAATATCAATGAACAAATAATGTACAATAAATAATGTTAGTAATTAGGAACACGGTGCTTTAGTTCATGTGTGTTTCTGCATTGCATGAGCACAAACTTACAGAGTGCTTGTTCGCATAAGAGCTTGGGACTGTGGACATTTACACACAGATACACCACGGCTGCATGCATTACCTGGTAATGGCACGCTGTGGGTGGACAAAGGTGTGATGGTGGAGTGGCCGACCTAATGCATTAGATTGAGTTCACTGTCAGGTCTTTAAGTAGCTACGAGCAGAGACAGATACACAGCTAATGGATACTTCTTTGTGTGGGTGGAATAACACAGCAGGGGCTCGATTAAAACTGGTGTTAACACAAAAGCACACCAAACTTAAGTTAAAAAAAGATGACCGCATTCAGACAGTTGCAATAACTGGAAGATCTTTTTGATATCTGTTCACCATTTTGTAATGCACAGCTCATGTTTGTTAATTGAAGTCACATTAATGTGAAAACTCAACTTCTTAAAGCCTCGGTCACAACCGGCCGTATGGGCTCCTATGGCCTGTAAGCAAACAAGATGACAGAAATCCAAGCAAAAAATGCAGCGTTGAAAACAAAAAATGCAGCTTTCAGAACAAAAATCAAGGTAGACATTTTAAAATCTAATTAATAAAATTACTGTGAATCAGTCCTCTTTCATTTCAAATCCTGAACTTTTGCTTGTGTTTCAAAATCTTTTGCATTTCAAAAATTTTTGCGTTCCAGTTCAGGACTTATATGGAATAAGGGGCGGGACCTACACAAGATAAGTCTATGTTGGTGGGTTTGCTTCGAGGGGTGGGACCTACGCAAGATGATTGACAGCGTGCGGCTAACTGCCTGCCTTCAAATCAGTTCGTCACTCTCCCTCCTTTAAAGAGGAGAGAGGCAGGTCCGTTTTACTGAATAATAGCACACACACACACAAAAATGCACATGCAAAACATGCACGCATCCCTCTCCTGAGTGTGTCAGGTTGGTGTAGTCACTCTCTCTTTTCCCTGATTCAAAGGGAGAGCCTGGTGTTGGATATGAATCTGACCCTGCCATTCATCACTGCTGGATTATCATGGGCCCATGTGTGCGCATGCGTGTGTGGACACGGTGAAGTGGCAGGGTGGGGTATATATATATATGTGTGTGTGTGTGTGTGTGTGTGTGTGTGTGGGTGTCTGTATGTATTAGGGGTGTGCATCTCTTCCTTATAAAACAATACCAGACAAGACTTTTTTTATTACGGAATGATTCAATACAGTGCAATACAATGTAATCTGATTTATATATATATATATATAAATCATTTTGTGCCCCGATTGAGCTTGTACATATTTTCATTTTTTTAATCAACTTAAAAAACAATTCAATTTATATTAAAATGTCTGAAATTATGCTTTTTAAACTCAAAGTGAAAACAAAACAAATTTCCCGTGTTTGCATGGGTTCCCTCCGGGTACTCCGGCTTCCTTCCACTTCCAAAGACATACAGGTTAGGTGAATCGGTGACTCTAAATTGACCGTAGGTATGAGTGAGAGTATGAATGTGTTTGTTTGTCTATATGTGGCCCTGCGATGGACTGCCGACCTGTCCAGGGTGTACCCTGCCTCTCACCCAATGACCTCTGGGATAGGCTCCAGCATCCCCCGTGACCCTTAATTGGAGTAAGCGGGTATAGAAAATGAATGAATGACATAAATAAAATAAAATAGCTAACTTCTTGAACACCTACAGCATATTTTGTTGAAATTCTTAGCTCTGACATTATGCTAACTTGTGGCAAGTGTGTGTTAAGTGTGATACTTTCACAAAACACAGATTTGCAGAAAACTGTTTGGATGGGATGAATCTGTGCAAAGATTTATCACTATGTATATTAAATGTGACGTGAGTGTTCTTATGTCTGTAAGAGTAGACTTGGGAAAGAGAAAACATAATTCATGGTAAGATGAAGCATGAATAAGACTAAAGCAAGTTTGAGAACTGAAAAAGTCCCCTCATGAGTGTTCCAGCACGTTAACATCCATGGTTTTCCCCCCTGTAATATTGCAAAATTGGTTGTCCTCCACAAGAATCAAACAGAATTGCTCAATTTTCCTACATCAGCTGAACAGATCAACAAGTTGTACCCTTGACACTACTGTGCTAACTTTGACACAGCAGCTGCAAAATATTGCTCCTGTATGCTTCATAACCATGGTTAAAACTGGAAAGATTAGCACTGTTTTGAAATTGATTACAACAACCAAAATATCAGTACCCCTGCCCTGCATGGCCACATGACACATTTTTGATTATCAGTCTTGATTTTCGTGCATCTCAGCAGTCACATTCATGTATTTGGGTCCTTGGTCTTTGAGATCCAGGGACACTTGGAAAGATCTTATGGAGTCATGAGGTTGCTGGACAGAGGCTTTTGGTGATACCGATATCTTTGCAGGTGACCGACAGCCCAAGTCATGAGGGTCCTGGTGATTCCTGTCTTACTGCATGAATGTGAAATTTGGATGTTAACCAGTGGCCTAAGGCGACAACTAGATGTCTTTGTGTCAAATGAGTGGTGGTTGCTTGAGTAGACTCAGATGAAGTGTTACTTGCATTGTGAGGGAACCTCAGCTATCAAATTTTGGCCATGTGGTGCATTTCTCTGGTCATGATCCAGAAAACAGGTCCCTCAATGTTGAGGACCCCAGCAGCTGGAGAAGGCCAAGGGAACATCCACATTTTACCTGGCTGCAGCAGATAGATAACTACTGTCAAACGATCTCAGTGTCACAGAAGGATGAATGATGTCAGAGATTGCAATAATAGAGCTCCATCAACATTAGGAAATATCTTGCCTGAAAGGGGGCATGCAGGTCAGTTTGGCAGAAGATACCTGACTGCCAAATACCAACACCCATGTCCAGGACCTCCAAGCCTTAGGAGAACCAGAGTTATGGTGAGAGACAGCAGTTCCAGGCCAGTTTACAGGTCGACGCCAACTCAAAGAAGGGTGAGTCCCCTGATTGGGTCATATGGCCCAAGAAATTACTTCCATGAAGGAAGAAGAGGATATGAGGCAGCAAAGATGGAACACTCAAGACACCAGTAAAAGTTGCCTTCAACTAATAGCATGAGACCACCACCAGAGGCAGCCAGAAAAACCTGGTGTAGTAACCAAGCCACAAGAACATATGCATGAGCCCCCCAGCATGAGGACAGAAAAAGAAAAAGGGGAAATAAGAGAAACACCTGAATGTGATCCTGCTGATGTGCTGGAAATATACTACCAAAATCTTGGCACACCGTTCCTAAGGAGTCTCTTTTGGCACATGGCGATCTTCGTTGTAAAATACCGAAGGCATGAAGAAACACCTGAGACCACAGAGCCCAAAGCATGATGTTAAAGCTGATTATTGAATGCATTATGTTTTGTGTTGAATAAAAATCCAGTGTGTTATCTGTATAATTTTAAAAATGATTTTTGTCACCGAGTCATTCTACAGGAAACAGATGTTCTCTGGCATGGCCAGTTCAGCCATGAGAAAAGGGAAAGTGAAATACAGTTCTACCATGGGAAATGCAGAAGTGAAACCTTGAGCTATACCTTGAGCTATCTGGTAACCATAGTGACAGTTAATGATTAAGGCATGGTCACACTATGACGTTTGAGCCAGCAACTAGTGAACGAGGTGAAAGTGAGAAGAAAGGAGAGAAAAGTGGTGAAAATCACGTTCCCGGACTTTGGTAGCGGACCTCAAACGCATCACAACCTTTCACAACATGTTTGTAGCAGAGGCAGCCGTTATCAAGCGCTCCATTATAACAAGCGGGGGACTGTTGCCAACGTGGAAACCAGGAGAGGGGTTCGACACACCACTGTCCAGTGATTCTGAGCAGGTAGGCGAACCAACACCCACACGTTAGCCAGCAAACACGAATGCACCAGTAACTCAGGCTTTGGGAGGGTGTTTGCCCCGGTACCGCAGGCTAGTGAGGGCTACTGTGTGCAACGTGCACATAGCGACGATCTATGGTCTGTATCGGTGTCCTACGTGGCCACAGATACACCGGCTTTCGTAGAGAAATTTTAAACATGTTGAAAACTTTGGACGCGGTCGCGGTTCATCAGCGAACATCGGCAAATGCCGCCGAAGACCAGCAGAGGCTGGCAATCACTGACGTGTGCATATTCGTCGGCCCAAACGTCATACTGTGACTGCGCCTTTAATGTGTGAAGACAAGAAGTAACATTTCATGGAGACAAGAAATCAGTGTTCAGTTTTTTCAAGTGTGTATCTGATGACAGTTTTCTTCAATAAATACATGGTATTGTGAAAAGAGCTCTGTTTAAACACTTTGGGGTTTTATGTAGTTGTGTAACAATTGATACTTTCCACAGAATGTTCTGGAAAGTTATGATCTCATGGGGGGTGTGACGCCTTATCTACAGACAATCCTCTATTGGATAAACTAATTTTGCAAAGGTGTTAACTAATGATAGTTACTCTAATTTGCAAATCCCCCACTATTTGCTGAAATATGTCATAATGTATGCACATTCAAAGTTATAAAACATGGTCCCAAGCCAACACCCAGCCAGAACCCTAGAACTTTGGGGGACTGCAGAATGAAGACAGCAAGATTGCTCCAAACCTGCCAGCAAGTCCTCAAAATGCTGTGCAGATGAAGCCTGCAAATCTCTGAGACTTCAAAATCCAGTCTTCTTTGGATACTTTTTAAGATCAGCTACCTTGGCTATTTTCTGACAAAGGGTTCCGTGAGTATGCAAACTTAGACCAAAAAACAAAAAAACCTAATAATACTTGAATCTAAAATCTAAATTTACAAACCTTTGGTGATTCTAAAGAGAGCTCTTAAAACATTTTGAAAGGTTTTATGATTAAAAGACAATTTGGCATATCAACTAGATCACAATTTTAGCCAGTTTTGCAATTTTAAGACAAGTTTACAGATGATCTAAATGAACAATTTAAACAGTTTTCTGCTTTTTATTAGTTTGATTTTATTACATTTAAACAGTTTTGTCCTTTTGATTTTAAAAACATTTTTGATCAATTTTTGATGAATTTTAAATGTTTTTCAGAGGTTAAATTATATCAATTTTGAATGATTTTTGATCACTTTTATTAAATTTAATCAATTTTTGCATTACTTTTATTGCCCATTCTTACTCATTTATTGCATGTTTGGTGAATCATTTCCAATTTTCTAAATGCATTCATGCTACTTTTTAGGCAAAATAAAGGCTACAAAATTGTAGTAAAAGAGTAGACTCCTGTCAAGTAATTAAACTTTTTAAAGGGTTTTGAAACAATAAAATTAAATTGCCTCTCCTTGCTGACGTAAAATGAAATAGACTTTGGTGTTTGTACCAGGTCCACATGTTGCTTTAGGTTGCTTTAAACCTTCATTTAAAACACTTCCCTGGGTATTCAATTATACTAGTATCCTAAATTACTCCAACATATTTTACAACAGTTACTTTCAGGAAAACGTTGCTGTGAATTTGAAGAATTTTAGACACAAAAGTAGACATGGGCCAGTTCACTTGTAGATAAATTTGAATATGGGAAGGCCTCAGAGATAAGAGACAGTTTGTTGTACTAAATCCTTCCACCCGCAGCCTTTATATTAATTAGAATCTTACTCATCAAAAATAGGTCAGCAAATTAATATAATATTAATTTACAGCTTTAATGCGAGGGCTGTTATCGCATGAGTAACAAATACTACTTCCGAGAGGTGGGGGCAGACCGGTTAACTGCCAGGGTGGTTGCCATCCAGGACACAAGACGGTTTTGTAGCGTGGCGCATGCAGCAATGTGTGGCACTACTGCATGCTCCCAGACCTGACCTGACTCTTGAATTGGACAACAGAATTCTGAGCTAGATGGAACTAACCAATAATTGTGTGCTTGTTCTGTTTCCTCTTGGAACATATTCCCATGTCGGCCAAACATTTTTACTGATGAACGCCATGGGAAAATGCGATTTCTTCAAGTTCATTTCAGAATAGCATGTGCTGCTTTCCAAGGGAAACTGAAGAAATGCAAATGTACCCTGTGAAAAATAATCTCAAGTGGAAAATACACACCAGTCCACATCCAACTAATTGCAAGTCATAAGGATTATCCATTCAAAAAAATATATATTTTCATCCTTGCTACAAATAACACTTAAAAACAAGAGGCAATAAAGCAATTTAAAGCATTATATTGTTTTGTACGTTCTTCACAAATTGTGTATTGTTCTGTCTCTACCATTATAATTTGTTTCTTGGTTTACCTGACTGTAACAATGACAAGGCAATTTCTCAGTGTGAGATTAATTCAAAAGTGCCACTACTGTTGTTAATTCAATGCTTTTTTTAATAAAGCAGGACAAACAACCTTATATAATAGAGGTTTTGGTACCCTATTTTTTGGATAGTGCGGTGCTCTGCATTTTGTTATTATTGTTGTTGACAAATTAGCATTTAATAAGGTTGTAGTGCATCTAAAGTATAAATGACTTTGCAGGAATTTGCTTAATTGCTACTGCACTGTAAGTGACTTTGTAACACCAGCATTATTATACAGCTTGGGTCTTTTACATGGTTGGAGTTACATAATCAAATGCATTGTGCTCTTTTAACACCCACATTCACATTCACCTATACAAACATTTACACACTGTTCATACAGCACATGCATAATTATGCAGACTACTGCAGGAAAGAAAAGCTTGGCTCATGTAATATGTATAAAGTGTGTGTTAGCAGGGAGCTAATATCGCTGAGGAGTGGGAGCTTTACAAGTCACTGTAATGCACTGTGTTCAGCAGCGGTTTGGCCCGATAAACTCGCACAAACCCATGCATACGCTTGTACTGTTCTTTTGTTTTACAGTGCACGAGAGATAAACAACAGAAGAAATTGACTCGTCTAAAACCACGCATTCGTACGCACGTAAATATACACGCCCGCTTTGTGGGCCATGACAGTCTGGATCAATAAGGTGCTGAATTGTGACGCAGAGAAATTCAGCTGCACATAAAACACTGTCTCGGAACATTTCTCCTCACTGTGGAAGCAGACGTCCAGTAACAAGCGTGATTACGTGTGCGTGTAGAAGAGCCAAACAGCCGGTATAGCTCTATTTGATGTCTGATTTTGCAGAAAGGGTGTCTTTGTCATTTGTATTCTTAAAGGTACAGTGTGTTGGATTTCGGGGTGTTTCTCAGCAGAAATGGGACACAGCATTCATTACATCTGTTCATTAGTGTATCAGAGCCCTTCATATCTACATGGAGCAGGCCCCCTCATGGAGGCCGCCATGTTACACTGTCATGTTGATAAAGTAGCCCAAAAGGGACATATACTCACCAAAAAAAGAAACACAATTCGAAATTATCATGTAAAATATTTGAAAAATTATGCACCCATAATTTTTTTCCTTGTGATAATCAATGACTTCAGTTGTTGTCTTTCATGAGTTGTTGTGGGTCCACTGCTCACGTGGTAGAAGCCATGAACCGGAACCATAATTTAGAGCACTTGTCGTGTTTGAGCATTCCTGTAATCAAACCATTCCCAATTGTGATGAGTAGCTTGTGTATAGACGGGCTTATAGAAGTCAGCCAAAAAAAATGTAAACCAAATCACTCACATGATGCCTCAGTTGACAAATGCTCAATGAGAATGTGCAATTGGCATGCTCAATGCTGGTATTCATGCAGACAAGGTGGCACGGCAGTTTGGCGTCCACCCAGCAACCATCAGTCGCCTAAGAAGGTGATTTGCTGACATCGGGAGCATGGCTGATACAACCAGATCCAGCAGGCCACATGTTACCACCCCAGCCGCCAACCGACGTATCAAACTGTTGCACACCACATACCCAACCACAACTGACACGTTTGGTGGCCTCTATGAGACGGTGATGTAAGGCTGTACATGATGCTAGTGGAAGACACTCCAGATACTGATGCTAACTACTTGTATCATTTCACATTTTGCCATTAGCCACTTACGGCACCCCGTAGCTGAAGAGTGAGCGACAAGTGAGAAGAATTTTAATATGAATATATCATCAATAAAATAAGCTTTACAATAATACCAATAATGCGTGCATTTGTAATATCTTAACACATTAATATTTGATCATTTCCAATTGCGTTTCTTTTTCGGTGAGTATATTTAGTCCATCTTTCACATTTTGCAGTGTGGCTGGACTAAAGAAAAAAGAAGAGGAAACAGTGACTGCTCCCTTATACACTATCTACTGGTTGCTAGTGCAGGCTAACACATTTGAGAAGCCTCATTTTTGTGAAATGGAGGATCATACATATTTCTTATCACAAGAGAAGGCAAAGGAGCATGAACCCCCATTGCCAAAGAAGCAAAAGCATGAAGGGAAACAAAATCATGACCAGCAACGGCATAATGCAACCTGCAACATCATCACTAGATAACATTAAACCTTACAAACTGTAGCTTTAAATGTAAAATCACCCAACTTGCATTTTAATTGTTACAAATGTGCCTTCAGTCAATATGAACACAAGTGAAAGTAATGAAATGTGTATCCCAGTGACAAGGAAGGGACATGGCAAGTGTGAGAAATATGTAAATCGAGAAAGCGTGAGGAAGGACCAACAGAAGACGGCAGCCATAGTGACAGAATGACTGACGTTTAAAGAGGCAGAGAGGTGACTGGATGATGCAGTGATATGAAAGTCCATCTACTTCTCTTGACACCTGTCGTTGGGCCCGTCTGTGAGTCTGGGCCACACATACTGTACATTTTGAGGATTTCCCACACAGCATTTAAAGTGACTCCCAACAGCAGGTCAACAACTAGACAACAAAACAAAGAAAGTATGAAAGACAGTGAGAGTGAATGGGCAGCCATGAGAACACAAACAGACTGATGTGAGACAGAAATTGACAGTGTGAGAAGGTTAAAAGCATCTACACTCCCTAAAAAGGTATCACACTAATACATGCACAGGTACACAGTCATATTATATTAATTAATATAATATATTAATGAATTACCTGCTACTAATTATGTAAGGCCAAAGGCATGCCCAAGTTTCACCTGGTTGCAGCAGATAGACGGTTACTTTCGAGAGGTGGGGATGGATCGGTTGTCTGCCTGAGTGGTTGCCATCCAGGACCTGGAGCAGTTTCGTGGTGTGGTGGATTGCCGGTGCAAGGCACCAGCGCATACTTCCCACACTTGACTTGATTACAAAATGTAATCTGCTACCTAAATCAGCATCACAATTTTGAATAATGTTCTGTTAAATGTTAATAATAAATAGGTTCTGGCTGCTGCTGGGTGGTGGCCCATGCCAGTCC
>OMMV01148423.1:2325-15175 GCA_900302635.1 Chatrabus melanurus
TATTTTTATTTTTATATATATATATATATATATATTTTAGTTGTTTCTGCTCACAAATTCTGCTTTCTGTTTGAGTTTGTTGGGCCCATCAAGATCAATGCCACTTTCAGGCTGGCATTACTACAATAAATATTTAGTTTTGTTTAGTTGTTTCTTTTTTGTTTTTGATAAGTGCAGTAATTGTATCATAATTTTAATATTTTTAATTAAACTGTGATTTTTATTTTATTTTTTTAAAATAAGGGGTCATTCATTATTTTCATAATTTTTAAGGTAGTACAAAATGTACTACCGCTACGTGTACAGCCCATTCAGACACTTTCCATGGGGCCTAGGTTTGAGAGTGGGTTTGGGTTGCCTGAAGAATACTGAACAAATTTGGAGTTGGCGTCCCTCTTCAAAGTGGCGGTTATTTTTGGTAGGGGTCAAAATGGGGTCAACTCAAGGGTAAGGGCTGCCATTTTAGTCACTTTGACGGCCAGTGTGAAATTTCCAGATTAAGGCTGACGTTTTGGTGTTTTGAAAGTAGCTCCGTTGAATTTGTCATGTCAAAAAACATACGATTAGACATCAGAATCATTCAAGTTGGATAATCTTAATCATGTATTGGTAAATTTCACCCTTAACCAAAAGTGCATTGACCTTTCCACGTTTCCGGTCATCGTAACTTAATGGAAGCTCGGAGATGGGGGATAACTATATATTTCGGGATTCTGTATAACAAGTAATTTGGTATACGTTTCAACAGGGTTGGAACATTTTTGAATTTTGACCCTAGTTCACCCCATTTTGGCTGCCACTTTAAAGAGGGATTCCAAAGCCACATTACTTCAGTATCCTTCAGGGAATCCAAACCTTGGTCCCTGTGAAAGTGTCGCGGAGCATTAAGATTGTTCCTCTACTATTACTCTCCTCTGCACTGTCATGATATTTCTGCTTTGCACAGGACAATATTAAGGACAAACTGCACAGCATTCCCATTGAGGTGTCTGTGGGAATTGTGGGTAAGAAGCGACAGAAGAGGCAGAACGCTCTACCTCATCTTGTACCGATATTAGACAACACTCAAACAGCCAGCGTCATCACTGAGGTAAACGCAACAACATTTATTAGAACACGACAGCATTAAAAACAAGTGTTTGATACTGTTGTATTGTTACTTTTGCTGATACTGCAGGTCAGTTTTGTAAAGGAGGGGTGTGGAAGTGACAATATTTGCCAGAGTAACCTGCAGCTGCAGTACAAATTATGCCAGAAAAAAGCCAACCAGGATGTGTTTGTCCCGCTGCCCGTGTGAGTCCAAACATTTCAAATCTAGAAAACTGCACTCAGAATTTCTCTTATAAATGGGTCAAATGATATTCTTTAAGTGACATTTAAATGTGCAGCTCTGTGTAGCTTTTACAGTGGATGTAGAAAGTCTACACACCTACAGCAAAAATCCCAGTGTTAAATTAACACCAGAAGTGTTAAATGAATACTGGGGGTTTTGCTGTGCCCTTGGGCTTTTCCACATTTTAATTTCTGTATGCCTTTTTGAAATAAAAAAGTAGTCAGGCTTCTCTATATTCAAATTTCTAAAATGATCTTTAAAGTCAAACCGAAAACAAATCTCTACAACATGACATAAATTAAATAGAAATATCAAAGCCCAAACATTGAGTTGCATAAGTAAAGGCACCTTTTAGTGTAACGCAAGTAAATCATGACTTTTACAGCCAGTTTTCTTGATACATGAACATTTTCAAGTGACTGAATATGTCTTGGACTTCATTCACATCAATTTTTAAGAAATACAAACAGTATGGTACTCTATGGTAAATCTGTCTGGAGGAGGCACTTCTCAAAAACTGAGTGACCGTGGAAGGAGAAGACTAATGAGGGAAGCCACCAACACACCCATGACAATTATGAAAGAGTTATATGCTTCTGTGGTTGTGGTTGGAGAAGCTATGCATAGTGCAATGTTTGACTGTTGCATCACCACTCACAGCTTCATGGTGGAGTGGGCCAAAGAAGGATTTTTACACAAGAAACCTGATCACTTTTAGGCTTCAGTCTCCCATGTGCCTTCTGACAAACTGTAGCTGAAATTTCATGTTTTCTTTTTTTAGAAAGTCCTTCTATTTGCTACTCCACCATGAAGCTGTGACTGGTGATGCAACAGACAAAATTTGCACTATTCCCAGTTTCTCCAATCACAACAAGAGAACAATTTAGCTGATTCAGAGTTGTCACAGGTGTCTTGGTGGCTTCCCTCACTCGTCTCCTTCTTGCACGGTCACTCAGATTTTGAGAACTGCCTACTTGACACAGGTTTACCATAGAGTACCATACTGTTTGTATTTCTTAATAATTGATGTGAATGAAGTCTAAGACATATTCAGTGACTCGGAAATGTTCATATGTTCATCCCCTGACTTGTCTAAAGAAAACTGGCTATAAAAGTCATGATTTACTTGTTATACTAAAGGGTGCCTTTACTTATGCAACCAAATATTTTGGCTTTGATATTTTTATTTAATTTATGTCATATTGTTGAGATTTGTTTTTGGTTTGACTTTAAAGAGGATCATTTTAGAAATTTTAATATAGAGAAGCCTGAAGTCTATTTTTTTCTTTCACAATGGCATACAGAAATTAAAATGTGTAAAGGCCCAAGGGTGTGTAGACTTTCTATCTTCACTGTAGCTGCCTTATCTCTCTTAATTTGGTTTTTGGGTCTGCATACTGACCGTGTGGCCAGGTCTCATATTATCATCATTTTATATGCAGTATATCTGTATATCTGCAGTGAGAACGGCGTCCCCGTCTTTTCTCTGAATGACCAGAAGAAGGACTTGGCTGTGCAGGTCACAGTGAAGAACAAGAACGGAGACGACGCCCACGAGGCAAAGCTGGTGGGGACGTTTCCAGACACACTCTCATATTCTGGAGTCCGGTCGCACAAAACAACGGTAAACGGTTGTTTTGTCCTTCATATATAAAGTAATATAATTTGGCCCTGTAAAAACACATTCTCACTTTCACAGATATACATCCCAGAAAGTCGCAGTTTGAAACCATGTCCATACCTTGGAAAACCTTAGTGTCCGAGAGGGTGTCCATAATGAACTGGGATAATCGGTCATTGTGCCGTAGTTTTGTTTTAACACTGGTGAGATTTTCAAGATGTTCATAAATTCCTTTTTCCGTCACGAACGTTGATATACTTTGGTGATCCCTTTCATCTACGTGGAGCCGGTAACGTTGTCGTACATGCTGTGACATCACCGAGAGGTGTTCCAGAAGCGCCAAGGTTGTGCTAAAGTTATTCCATGGGTGTGGTAGGGTTGTTTTTTTGCACATGTAACATGGTACAAGTGACAAAACCGCACACTAGATCACATTCGTGGGCAACCGTGATCTTCACAGTCCGGTTTGTAACGGTTATAGACCGTGGCCTTCCAAGAGTCATATCCATGAACGTGAGAGCAGGGCTTAAGTTATGGTGAAGACGTTACTGACTCATGGACGAGCGTCCAGACTGGTGAGTCTTTATTATGTGGGGAACAGTAACGTGTGCACAAAAATGGCAGCACCAAATTTAATAAATTTATCCAATAGATGTCAACATTTAACTCAACTGACCGACAAACTCAGCCATCTGTAGTGAAACTGCTGGGGGAAAAAAAATCATACGATAATTGGAGAAACATGTCTGTTTTTCCCCTACTCCTCCCAGGTCTTTTGACCAGTTTCCACCATCTTGATTTGTGAATGACAGTCAACCCCAGAATTGCCCTTAAAGGGTTTGTTTTGGCAAAGGTTAAGGTAATTGGGGTCAAAGGTCAAGTTTTTTTTATTTTATTTTTCACTCAGATGTCCACCAAAGGGCACACATATTTTGCACTATTGTTTTTCACTCTGATTTGCATCAAACTTGGCACACATATGTAGGTGGGTTCTGGAATTGTCCAGGCAAGATTAAATTTACCAAAGGTCAATCATTGGGGTTCAGGTCATTGGGGTCATCTGTCAAAATTTAGGTTTTTCTGATTTGCACCAAACTTGGTACACATGAATTGCCCAGCAAGGCCAAATTTGCTAAAGGTCAATCATTGGGGTCAAGCTCATGTCTGTCTGTCTGTTTTTTGACCTACTCCTCCCAGGGCCTTTAGCTGATTTCTACCAAACTTGGTAGGTCAATGAATGTTGACCCCCAAAATTGCCCTTAAAGTATTCATTTTGCCATAGGTCAAGGAATGTGATTTTCAATCCAGTTTGGACCAAATGTGACACACACTTGGGTGGCTTCCAGAATTGCCCTGGCAAGGCCAGCCAGAGGTCAGTCATTTGTGTGAAGGTCAAAGTCACTGGGGTCAAAGGTCAGATTGCTGTAGCCCTTACTGTCTTCATGCTCACGGGTACCATTACCTAGTAGGTGTAAAAACAAAAAGGATTGTGCAAAGTGCTGTGAGCTTTCTCATTTAGAAAGAACTCAGGTGCTGACGTTTCATAACATCCTCTTTCCTAGAGTGAAAAGAAGATCATCTGTGTGGCGAATCAAAACGGCTCTCAGGCAGAATGTGAGCTGGGGAATCCCTTTAGGAGAGACTCAGAGGTACGGACTTGCCATAAACATGAGTGTTTCACATCCTGATGATTGGTTATTGACACGCAAACGTGAAATGTGTTGTTTTCCATTTTTTTTCTGCCTCCAAGACGACATTTTACATCATCCTGAGCGCTGCCGCTATAACTCTCGACACCAAAGACGTTGACATAAGCCTCCAGCTGCTAACGTAAGAAGCACTGCTCCTTGGTATAATAATTCAGATCTAATGCTCAACTGCACATTTTCTGTTTTCATGCATGTTGCTGTTGATGTAAATCAAAGTTTGTCCTGTTTGTCACCTTTGGTTTAATTTCAGAACCAGTGTGCAGGAAAATATTGTTCGTGTCAAAGTCAAAGCTAAAGTGATCATTGAACTGTCACTGTCGCTCACTGGGTAAGTGTGGTTTCAAGGCGTCGTGTGATACACACTTTCAGCAAGCTAATATAGACCAACGGGTGTTTAAAAAGCAGATCATCAAAGTTTGTTGCCAAAAATAACTAGTTTTCTTTAGTTATAAATAGGCCACTATAAGTACATATAGCCGCTGCTAGCAGCCTTTGCTAGTGTGGCCTTGCACACGGCTTGTCAGCACACGCTAGCTGTCTCTCAAAGTGACCCCGCCCCTAATTATTCATAATTTTATGCCTTTAAATATCTTAATCTGGTTTTGTGCTATAGAGAACAAAACCATTTTTTTTGTACCAGGCTATAAACATGTTTATTTCTGCTTTAAAGTTGGGGATTGTAACATGACGGTCTACGGGGAGTGACTCGCTTTTGGAGCCAGCCTCAAGCGGCCATTCAAGGAACTGCGAGGTTTTTCACTTCCGCGTTGGCTCCATTTCTAAGCACCGGAGGTTGGGGGTTGGTCGTCTCACATAGTAACCATGAGTTCAGTTGTGGACTTGTGCGTAATATAAAAGTTTTTTGTTTATTGCAGCAATATTTCCACATGCAGAGTCACAGCATTGTGGGACTTTGAGAATGATTAACGTGAAACCTCGCAAATATTTAACAGATAAAAACTGATTTTACGCATTACCATCCCTTTAAGCCTGGAACACTAGCATCGGGAGATATTCACCCACATCATGGGTAGTCACATGATGTACTAAGTAAGGGTTAGTGTTCTAGGGTTAAGATAACACTGTGTTAAACTGTTGTTCATCCAGATATTATACAGTACCTCCACCAGTGTAAGAAAAGATGGTTTTTGGTTTCTTTCAGAAAGGCCAGACCACGTGAAGTGTCCTTTGGGGGTGCTGTGAAGGGAGAAAGTGCCATGAAGACAGAAGATGAGATTGGCAGTTTGATTACCTTTGAGTTCAGGGTAAGTTTTTTGTTTGTTTGTTTTTTTCATCAGACCTGCGTTAATATGTGACTGCCAGCAACTTGTGCAAAGCACAGGAAGAAATCTTGAGTTGGGTTCAGCCGAGATGATGTTCAGTTTACACACTTAGGACCTGATTTACTAAAGGTTTGCCTGTATAAAAACGTGTGCAATCTCCATACCACCCACAAACAAATCTACTAACGGTGTGCACTGAGGTGAGGAATGCATCTTTTTAATGAGCAAAATAGCACGTATTGTCCGTTTATTATGTTTGCCTTGATGAATATGCAATTTGCAGTGTGTCTACCTGAGTGCGCAAAAACTGGGAGAAAATGCAAATAGGTTAATTTAGCACAAGTAATGTGATTTATCAAGCCCAAAAGAAATTTAAGGGGTTAACAATTGTGTCTGTATATTGCACGTTTGTAAGCAAGGTGCTAACTGTTGCGGGATTGCAGACACGCATAAATCCGATTTAGTCATTTCTTGAGCGTTTTGGAAAAACCTAGGAAGTACGAAAACAGTAAAGTTGAGAAAACAGCAAAAAAAAAAAAAAAAACGCCACCAATTTCAAGATGTTTTGCTTTTTTTTTGCTTCACTCATACCTCTGGGTCCCCCCATTGCTTCTGGAAATGTCCGAATATCGAACTTGGCTTCAAAAAGTCGACCAAAGTTCAAAGTTGCTAGGTTTTGGCTGAATAAGTGAATCAGTTCTTGGAACTTGCTAGGTCCTGCCGCTTCAATATCTATGAAACCATAAATGTTTTCTGATCGAATGGTATGTCATAAGATAAGGTAAATCCTAGTCAGTCTAAAAATGGTCTTAACTCAAATGTTTTTTTTTTTTTTTTTTTTTTAAATCGACTTACTAAAACACTCAACATTTCCCGTGAGCTGTTTGGGGTATGCATTTCTTTATT
The DNA here is from genome assembly GCA_900302635.1 of Chatrabus melanurus. Lineage (NCBI taxonomy): Eukaryota > Metazoa > Chordata > Actinopteri > Batrachoidiformes > Batrachoididae > Chatrabus > Chatrabus melanurus. The sequence goes on from OMMV01148423.1 coordinate 9,178, forward strand.
TTCATTCAAAAATCTTCTTTAACACAGAAAACACCACGTTTAAACATTCATTTATAGTGGTCTGTTTATAATGAAAGGAAACTATACATTCACAGTAGAGATATACAGATCAGAACGTCATCCGAACCTGCTGCTATAAATAAATCATCCACCCAACCCCCACCCAAACATCATTACAATTATTCTAATTCTCAATGGGTTATTGAAGCCCCAGTCACAAGAAGCCTCTTGCTGCAGCGACATACTTGGTGCGGACAGCTCAGATAGGGGGATGATGTTGGGAGTGGGTTGGTTTAGCCATGACGTCGATCAGAGTCGGCAAAGGCAAGTAGAAGAAGTGGATGTTGGGGTGGTAGGGCAGTCTGGGCAGCACAGCCGCCATGAGGTAGGCAACGGCAGCTCAATCGCGCCCTCACAGATGGCTGAAGAGGTGCAGAGAACAAGTTCCAGGAAACGGCTCTGACAGAAAGAGTTAATAGTGAGAAGGCATTACCAAATTTTAATATCTATTTAACATCCTTGTCGGTCGTGAGAGTCCTGTACTCAGCTAACACTACCAAAAATTAAAGTTTGATGAGACCGAATCCTTTGCTTGTGGAATTTGACGAATTGAAGTGAGAGACAAGTCAGTGATGCCCTGCAACTAATTATAAGTAATTATCGTTTTTGCTGGTATTTAATTTGATGCTTACTTACTAACTGAGCCCCACAGCCAGAAGTAGGCAGTCAGGACACCACCTTTGACTTCTGATGAGCTCTTTCCATCTGTTCCCGTCCTCAGCTATTCTCAGTATGCTGGTGAGAGGCAAGTCTGTCTAGTCCTTGATGTTATCCCACCATCTTTTCTTCTGTCTGCCATGTCTCCTTCCTTCTGGTCCAGCGCCTTGCATACTGGTCTTCACATGTCTGCTAGATCTTGTCGCATGGCCATACCACTTCAGTTTTCTGCTTTTAACAATGGAGAGGAGGCCTACATGTGGTCCAATGGCTGGTTTGGCACAGTTCCGAACAGCTTCATTTGTGATGCCGTCTGTGTTTGAGATGACCATGATTTTTAAGCCTCCAGTGTTTTGTCGGTCCGTCGGTCCACAACTTCTTTAAAGTCTATCTACTCCTACAGTTTTCATCGGATTTTTATCAAACTTGGTAGGAATATTCCATAGGCCAGTGACCATGAAATTACAGAGTTGTTTTTTTTATATCTTGCTTAATTAGTTAATTAATTAGGATAATTTATTCAATTTGATTGGTTTTTCAAAACCTGTCTCCTCCATCAGTTTTCAAGCTTTCATCAGAAAACTTGGCATACATGTTCTCGGGGCCCGTGTCGATAAAATGACAGAGTTGATGTTTGATAAATTGAATAATGGTCATTTTCTAATAAGTTAAAGATGACCATATCTTGTTAAGGTTATTAATTTCCAGATCAAGCAAGTTTATCTCCTGATTTGTTAATTATTGCATTCCTCTTGGACAGAAATGTTATTCTTAAAATTTCAACTGAATAATTAACTTATATTAACTTATTAATTTAATTAGTTAAGTTCATTACTGAGTATATATTCAGGGTTTATCTCCCAAGTTGTTTATTACTGAATTCTCCTATGGCAGATAAGTTGTTTGGCATATCACGCATGAATGTTGCTTGATGATAACTTATTTCATAAATTAATTCTATTTGGGTAAAAAAAAAACAAACATGGGATCAAATGAGGAAATCCCTGTTCAGGCCTACTGAACAAAATAGTGTGCATGGATTTCCATCAAACTTCTTGGTAATGTTTTAGGGGTAGTTAACTTCTACTGAACATTTTTTTCGGGGTCAGGTCAAAGGTCAAGGTCATCAGAAATATACCCCGACAAGCACATTTTTCATAATATCTTGCCAGTCAAGGATGCTACATGGAAGATTAGAGTATCAAAAGCATCAGCACACTATTTAACATCCTCCGCAATGTGTTTTTTTTTAATGAGGTCAAAGGACAGTTTGAGGTCACACCAAAAATACCCAAAGAAACACGATTTCAGTCATATCTCAACTATCAATGGTGATAGAGAGATGATTCAAAGCTCAAAATGATCAGCAAATAATTTGCCATCATCTTCAGTGCATTCATATCATTCAAATCTCTAGTCGTTGCACTACAGTTGGTAACATTTAGTACTTGACAATAGTGATAACAGGTCTCAACCTGCCTGCCAAAAGCAACAAACTCAGCTCCCCCTTAAATTTTTTGTGCACATTTTCCTGCTTTATCCCCTTATGTCTGTCTCTGAGGTCCTGCTATAAATCGTTCAAAAAAGGTTTCAAGTGTCCAGATGGTTCCAATGCCTTTATCCCGTGGGCCGTCAAGGCCTCAAGCCTTTTATTTTCTGAAAGCATCTCATCTCAAAGGCTTGTGTTTGCCTCTACAGCATGTGAGGGTCCATGACTCACATTCACAGAGGAAGGTTGAAGTGATCAGGGAATGCAGTAGTCTAATCTTGTGCTTGTTGGTGGTGTTCCTATCCTTCCATATTTTCCTCTGTTTGGTCAGTGCGGCTGTTGCTTGTGTGACGAGGTCAAAAGAGTGCTGGAGGAGATATATAATGTGTGGGGACTGAAATATGTTCCTACTAGGTTGGTTAGTGGGGATTACCCATTGGCTGACCTGGAAGAGCATTGGTCTTGTGAGCGAGAAGTCTGACGTTGGAATCCCTCCAGAAGCCGCAGAGATATGTCACTCTGTTGCACTATTCTTGTGAGTATCTCTCTTTTCGATCCCTCATCAGTTACAATGGTTTCCAGATATTTGAAGCTGACGACCGCCTCCATCCTTTGATCTTGCACTTATTTCTCCTTTGAAGCCATCCGGCTTGTTGGTCACATCTTTTCTGCGCTGATCTCCATTCCATAGGCTGTTGACGTTTTGTCCACCTGTCCCACAAGGTTGTCAGCTACTTTTTTCCAGCTGTTCCACAAGGTTGTCAAGTTCTTCCTTGCCTGCCAGTCTATTGATGTCATCAGCAAAGTGTAGGTTGGTGAGTATTCTGGCTCCAGTGCTATCTGAGGCTTTGTGATCTTCCAGTGCATCACTCATGATCTTCTCAAGGAAAATGTTGAATAGGGTCGGTAGGTACCATTCTCCAGTGCTGCCACTGTCGCCATGTGCCGGTGTCTTTGTCGTACAAGTTCTCAGTGACATTTATGAGGTTGGCACTGATGTTATGCTTGTGCTTGGTGGACCTCATGCCACACTCTGTCGAAAGCCTTCTTGAAATCGTATATGGGGAAAAAAAGTGTTCTTGCATATTGACTTTTCTTTCAGATAAACAACTTGGGGAAGCCTTTGAAGTCCTTTGGCACAGCGTCACTAAACATCCAGTGGCCCAAAGAGACCAGAGATGGAAAATGGCTGCTGTACCTGGTGCGGATCACGGCGACGGGCCTGGACGACGTGCCGTGTGCTCCTGATTCAGAGATCAACGCTCTCAAACACATTCAGGTGGTGTTGTTGTCTCTTCACCTTCGTGTTGTTGGAGTAAACGTGCGATATGCCAGAATTCAAACCTGCTCTGCGTTCTATCAACTTTAAATTAACGAGAAGCAATATTGTTTCAGGAGTCATCTGTGTCCAGGACAAAACGGGAAACTGGAGAAAGAAAAGCAGCTGGTGGCAAAATCCCTTTACTGTCAGAACGAAGGAAGCACAAACTTTTGGTGAGTGTTGGAATTTTTATAACTATTTCACATTTGATCAAGCAGCGATTTGCTGTTTTTAAAATCCGTGTAAGTGAAGGATGCTTGAGCTTTGGACTGTTAATTGGACAAATGTCATTTGATATTTGGGAAATTAAGTGCATTTGTTACTATTTTCTAGCATTTTAATGACAAATCAGATAAATCACTATGACGTTGGCATCTTCTCTTCTTCACAGATTTGTGGAAATGGGTTTGATGCCAAATGTGTGGTGCTCAAGTGCCCCCTACAGGGATTGGACAGTGCAGCAGTTATTACACTGAGATCTCGCCTGTGGAATTCAACCTTTATTGAGGTAGCGTGTCGTATTTCTCCGACGCACCGATACCTGTGTGATTCCAGCGGTGACCGTCTCAACTTATTTTTCTACACAGAATTACGCCTCGCTCAGCTACGTCGACATATTTGTGAGAGCCTCACTCATGCTGGACGATCCCGCTGAAAACATGATCCTGAGAAACGCTGCAACTGACGTACGTAGCTCCGCGGCTGGTTTCTTCTCGTTCCGATTTCGTCCTGAACCACGCGGTTTGTGCGTTTGCCGCAGGTGAGAGTGACGGTGTTCCCAGATAAGGCTGTAGCGCAGTACGGAGGCGTCCCGTGGTGGATCATTCTGGTGGCTGTTCTTGCAGGCATCTTGACGCTGGCGTTGTTGGTGTTTCTTCTCTGGAAGGTGAGCGCACAGACATTTTCGTGTTACCCATGTTTGGTATAAGGTGTAAGGAGACGACAGACACTGAGCACCACACGGGGAATTAGCTAATTAAAGGACAATTTTACCGTTTTATAGCCTTAGCCATGTTAAAACGTTGTTAGCAATCACTCCTCTGTGTGATCTACTCACCTTTGAGAAGTACGTCATATCAGAGAAAAGCCTTTTTCCACTAACTGCTGAAGAGGAAGTACACGGGTATCAACAGGGCGCCTGCAGTTGAGCTCTAAATGAACTCAAACCATATTTTTTAACATATTCTTATGTTTTATGATTACTTACAACATATATTTCTGGTGATATCCAATCTCACCACGCCCACCACACTACGGAACCGCCTTGAGTCCTGGATGATAACCACCCAGACAGATAAGTGATCTATCCTCACAGCCAGGTAAAATATGGGCGTCCCCTGGCCTTCTCCAACCGCTGGGCTCCTCAGCACCGAGGGGCCTACATGCTGGATCATGCTCAGAGAAACGCACCACTCAGCCAAAATGTCGTAGCTCCTGTTCCCTCACAATGCAAGGGATACTCCTCGTGCTCGTCTCCGTAAGTAACCACTCGTTTGACAGTCACTCAGCGATACTAAGGAGCCTTCAAATAAACCTCGTACCAAAAACATCTCGTCACCTTCATTTCTTGCAAACCAGTGGCCTAAAGAAACGACTGGATGGCTTTGATGTCTCTCCAGAGGATCCTTGTTTACCATTGAAATAACTTTGTCAATCGAACGGTTACTTAGGGAGACTAAAATGAGACCTGAACATGATCCAGCACGCAGATACCTCGGTGCTGAGGACTCCAACAACTGGAAAAAGCTCAGGGGACACCCACGGTTTACCTGTGACAGATAGGTGGCTATCTTCAGGAAGTGGGAATGGACTGGTGGTCTGCCTGGGTGGTTGCCAATCAGGACCCAGCGCGGTTCTGTTGCCTGGAGGATGTGCGTCACCAGCGCATGCTCCCAGACCTGATACTATTCCATTTCTATTGGGGCGATATGTTCACTGGTGGCACTCGTACTGTAAACGTCTGCTGAAGAATCAGTGGCCACCTTTGTGGCCTTTGTCGATAGTTTGGAAAAGAAAATGCTGAATGCCGTCTTGGATAATAGTAAACAAATGTCAATGCTACCTTGGTTAGCTTACCAAAGAGGCTCACACCTATTAAACAAATATTGCCTGATATTGGTTAGCATGGTCACCCAGACGCGTACACGCTTGTCTTGGTCTCTGTGTGACTACGTTTGTATGAACGTTAGCAAGATACACGTCATCAAACGGGTACGTTGGACCTGTTGACAGGATGAATTGATTTGATTGTTTAGGATCGGTCAACAATGAAGGTCAGAAGTCAAAGTGGGCGCCGCGGTGGCGCAGCGGTCTAAAGCGTCAAGCTCTGGCTTGGCGCAGCTGCCCCCGAAGACCGGAGGTTCGCTTCCCGGTCTTGTCAGTGCCGAGTATGGCCGGCGCAATGAGAGCGGCAACAATTGGCCGCGCCGCTCCGAGGGAGGACGAGCCGTCCGTAAAAATGTCCCTGAACG
>OMMV01148527.1:4034-14563 GCA_900302635.1 Chatrabus melanurus
AGCTTGTTCTGCAGATTCAGTTCAGTTCTTTTTTGTGCATTCTGCTTTAATTTGAATGTATCTATATCTTAATCAGTGAACATTTCACATAACACAAAATCTAATCACAAAAAAATAAGAATATAGGGCATTTTTGATACTGAGTCATGTAAATTAATTCTTTGTGATTCAGTGATACCGTAGGATATGGTTCTGCAAGCCCTTGACATTAGATCAATTCTGACCAAAACTGAACCAATTTGTCCTTGACTAACACATAACCCTTCCACCATGTTTAATCCATATCGGCTCCAATTCTGTTTGAGTTAAACAGTTATGACATTGAGTTTGACATTTCAAGGTCAACAGTCATGTGACCAATAGAAAGGTGATATGTGACTTCATATTAATGTTTAATAGTAATCATAGGTCAATTCCTCTGAATAGCCATTCTAAATATCCCCTATATATAACCATTGGGCTCAAATTTTTTACCTTGGCCTGTAACCTTGACTTTGAACCATTTTTTTCTCAAAATCAAATCACTATGTATTGGCTGACCCTCAGTCATTCCATCAAATACAGTCCAAATCTGATGAAAACTGATCAAGACACACAGGACTGAAAACTCACAAGTGTAACCAATTGAAACAGTATGTAAGTAAAAGACAATTATGCAAGTCAGATTTGATGGGAAAATCTCTACTTTTTGAATTTGCTCTCTCTGAGAGTTAGAAAAAACTGGTGATTCTGCTGGGAGAACTTGCCCCAATGTATGACAGAAGGCAGCGGCATACCTCATCCATGCGAGTTTTTACAAATACTGTGGAAACGGATGGGAAAAACTGTGTACTGTGTTTTCTTCTTTCTTTTTTCCCCTTGTCTGTATATATAATATCACTAGTATGAGTCACAGCTGGCTCATACCATTAAGAACACATGCAATTATGATATTGCAGCAGCGTTTTGCTGCCCCTATTTTTTCCCTCATGAATTAAGGGGAGAGCACACAAAAGAACCATTAGACAAACAATGAGAGTGACAATAAAAGTGACCAATGACGACAAAAACAGTGTCTAAAACAACAAGGATGCTAACAAAAACAAAAAAACATTCTAAATAGGGGAGGTGCTCATGATGATAGCAGCAATCACAGAAATATGCAGAATTTTACATGAGTTATGGGATATACTGAGAGAAGTGAGTAAATGAATGTATGTGTGTGTACTGTATGTGTGTGGCAAAGCTATAAATCTATAGCCGTTATTTTCTTCTTTCAACACTTGGTGGTAATATCATCATATAAATGAAGCAAAGTTTATTGTAAAGCATGGGACTGCCGCTACATACTTTAATATTGGTCGTAGCCCCTTCAAATTTGGCATGGACATACAGTGGGATACCCCTTAACATTTTGTCTTATTTTGAGTTGACCAGGCAGGACAGATACTGCAAGGCTGGCACTATTGTGTGGCATTCTGCTGCATGAAATGTCACCAAAATTGGCAGGGAAGTTGGTTTTGATGAGTAGTAAGTGATAGAAGGTGATTTTAGAGCAGCTGAACAAAAATGCAGATATTGCAAGTCTACCCTATTTTCGAGGAATTTCTAGCCTTTGACACCCCAAATCAACAGACAAACAAAAAAGAGCCTCACTTTGTCTTCATTATGCTCAACTGTGCATGCTTGAGTCAATGTATTTCTGCCTCAAATAGATACGAAATGTGCAAACCACATTGTTTGCACCATTTTGGGAAACCCCCTGTTTGTTTCAGTGATGTGAATGAAAGCAAGGCTCTAATGGTCATGTGGTTTTGTTTACATTTGTTGTCAATAAATAAATAATATATAATAAATAATATACAAGTAATGAATGGTAAGAATATTTGCATGAGTTGAAAGATGGAACATTCCATTCAACGAGGCAAGCAGAGTTGAATGGAACATTCCATCTTTCAATAAATGAAAATATTCTTTCCATTGTACGAGTGGAAAACATTCATTATTATTATTTGTTTTATATGACACCTAAATGCATCTGTATCATTTGATATTTTACTTTTTAGACAGGTGCTTCTTCTTAGAACAGGAAGTCAAAAGACTTCGCCTCGCAGGCGACTCGCTAAGCTCAGCAACGTGTGTGTGTGGAAGCATACGTCTGCTTTCCTCAATCCAGGAAAAAAATCGCAATAGGTACTTGTCCAATTCTTCATCTGACAGTGCTTCTATGGCTGCTAAAGATGTCCCCTTGAACACTACGTACTGGATTTAGCTTCCTCGCATCATAGACGCACTTTCAAGAAAAGGTAGTGGAGTCGTTCAAAAGAGCGAAACTAATGGGATAAAAATGCACTGTAAATAGAACCAAAATGCACGGTACAGGACATTAGTCATACAGTGGGAGAAATAATGAATATCACGTGACATACAATCCACCAATCAAATTAAAAGGATCTATTTAGGTGTCATATAAAGTACAATAGTTAGGGCAGCGTGGTGGCCTAGTGGTTAGTGCGACCACTTTCAATGCGGAACCCTGCCCATTTTCCATGTAATGTGGAGTTGCATCAGGAAGGGCATCCGGTGTAAATCTTGTGCCAAATCTACATGCAAATCCATGTGGGATCGGCTGTGGCGACCCTGAGTTGAAATTGGGAGAAGCTGAAAGTAGATTATTTATAAAGTACAATAATTGTTGGAATCGAAAAGATGCAAACTTTGTCAGGTGCTCGCTCTACCTTTTTAAAAATTTAAACAAGGGCTTTGCACCCTTTTTAGCCATCTGAAATGACTGTCAGGTAAAGTATGTCACCACCTTAAGACATACATAAACATTGTTCACATTAAGCCAACAATACCGATACCTATGCACACAAAACACAAATGTGGGTGGAGGAGAAAGTTAAACAGTAAGTGGTGTTTGCGTAAGAACATTATAGCAGTGATCGCTAACCTATTGCGTGGAAACATTGCCTCACCTGAAAAAATATGATTATGGCAGTATGGTACTGAATGATTCTTCGGCAGCTGAACCAGTGATTGTGAGACATGAATGAATCAACTCATCCCAATCAGCAGTTGAAGCCATAATTAAATACCCTGCCTGAAAAAAAACCACTCAGCTCCATCAAAATAAAAGCAATGAAAACAAAAGACAAAAATGTGAGAAGAAGAAAACCGATCAATTCTGTGTGTATAAGCAGCCATCTAGTTTTCAACACTTATCCAGGTTCTCCTCAAAAATAACTAACGGAATTGGTGACGAGGAACAACTCTATCCAGTCCCATGATGACTTTTTAAGGAAAAGGATGCAGTGATATCCGTGCAATCGCCTCGTATCCTTGCAAGGATAAAAAGCTGGTTCCCTTATGGATATGGAATGTGGAGTCCGTGCTTCAACATTAGGTGGACTGTGAGCAGTGTGACACCGTGATAATTGAGCCCTCTCTGATTCTCTACACAAAAAAATAATAAGCATGCAGTGTGTTTCATGGCTGATTGATAGTGAAGCCTTGACAGCATTCCTTTGTGTATCAGTGCATGTCTACGCAGGAACGTGTCTATCTGTAAGGTACAGTGACCCCTTGACGGTAGATGAGAAATACTTGTGTGCAGACCCCCAGCTTTCCCCTGTTACCAGGAAATCTGCCCGACTGATAACTCCAAAAATTCCTGGAGTCCCAAAAATGTACTGTGGCATTTCCTTCAATTGCCCCTCCAATATTAATCCACATCAAACTGTGAATATCAGAGGAAACAAGAGCAACAAACACTACTGCTAGGACTTTATTTTGGTAGGCAAGAGTGCTGAGATGGTTGTGTACACATGCCACTTGTCTATTTTTGCTTAATTTTGCATCTTCACACCCCCGTCTCTCATCTTCTATCGCAGTCTGTTAACAGTATCTTTCCTGGATGTCCTCCTTTTCTTTCATTCTTCTTGGCAATCTGCCCTGTGACACTGCTGCTCCCTCCATCACCGTATTGCCTGACCGCATTCCACTCATTCCGACTGACTTCCTGTGACTGGAAGTGGAAGACGAGTGAACCCTACTGGCCACAAAACCCCACCTTGAAGTCCTACCGATGTATGCCATATGTGTCTTTTCCTGTCTTCACTGTCCTGGCTTTAATTTTTGAAAACTCCTCTGAGGGATTCCATATGAAATTGACCACCACTCTTGGAGTGAAAAGAGAAGAACTTTGGAAGATGACTTTTCCACAGTATCTTTGTCTGATTGTAGTATAAAGCAGGGCTTCAAACCAGAATTTTTTCTTAAACGGGTTCATTCCGAGCAGAATCAGTATTTTAATGTTTCCAGTTTTAGGTTCCACCTTAAAATTATTCCCAAACATAGACTGTATATATACTGGACAAACCCTTGCTTCAGCAAAACTGGCATGACCTGAGTGGGATGAAAGAAGTCCTATCCCAACCCCCCACCAAGTTCGAGTTCCCAAACAAGCAAAGCTATGGCTAACAGACTAACTTTGGTTCAGGTGTTTGATTAATGGATATTTTTGTGGACTGGGTGATGGTTTTTATAACAGATGGCTTGTTTGTGGGTATTAAAACGTAAGACCGGTATTGCCTTCGTAACCGTCGCATCATCAGCAGACCTAATGCCACCAAGCTCCCTGCTAATTAGTTATCACCATTAGCTAACCCAGTGCTAATGGTGCTAACATATAAATTAAATAATACAAAAATGTCACTCAACGGAAATACTGGAGTCCCAACTTATTTGATGGTCCGTTACTACATTTAATCGCACAGCAAGCCATATTATCTCAGATATCGGTAATAAAATGCTGAGAAAGGACAAACAGTTGACTTGACTGTGTCAAGTCCACAGCCGAGAGCCACCTCTGCTAGCAGGGCCGGCTCCGGCATACCGCAACTTTATGGCTTAATATAGTTTAAACTGATGAGTTATAAAAATTTTATCCCATATGCAGTTGTCATGTAGAGGGAAACTAGCTATAAAGGCCGAAACCATTTTTTGTACCAGGATGTAAACATGTTTATTTGTGCTGTAAAGTTGGAGAATTTAACATGGGCTTCAATGGGGAGCAACTCACTTTTGGAGTCAGCCTCAAGTGGCCATACGAGGAACTGCTAGATTTTCCACTTCTGCGTTTGCCTCATTTAAGAGGACAAGAGACTGGGGCTTCTTCCCAGACTGATTAAAACCAAATGAAATACCGGTTAATAACATTCCATGTAAGGCTGCATGACATTACATGTATCTCTCAGATGCTGTAAAATGTCTATTGATATGGGCTATATATTTAGCTATAGTCCTATCACTAATGCTGCCGTTCCGAAGGTCCATTGGTCCGAAGGTCCATTGGTCCAAAAATTAGGCCTAAGTTACTTTTAAGGGACCCATCTTATAAGGTATTTCATGTTTAGAATAACTGTAAAATTATTTAAATATTGGGAAAATTGTAACAAATACAAGCTTAGTATTGATAAATGTTTTGAGGTAGTAAAACCCAAAATATGTAAATATTTTATTATTTTTATAGCTTTGAAGTATGCTAAAATGAGACCAAAAACATGGGAAAGGGTTAGGGTTATTTTTTAAACAATTTTCGGACCAATGGGCCTTCAGAATATTGACTAGTCACCCATTGTTTAGCCTAACTGGAGCTAGCTTACTATTTCCCTTTACATGTTTGCCTGTCCGTCAAACATTGATGATGTTGATCTGTGATCCAGAAAGCACTGAAGGATATAGGGTAAACAAAAACTTAAAGATGCTTTGTTTGGAAAGAGGTATTCGACATCTGGACCACAATGTAGAAAACTGGCTTCTAAAAAAAAAAAAGGAAAAAAAAGTTGTTTATACTCCCAGTAAAAATGCTCCCCTAAATTTGGAAAGAAACAACACTTCTGTCAGCAGAACAGATTGGCAGTTTCAAGAAGACCTAATAAATATGGGGTCCTATGTTACTTATGTAACCAAGTGACATATCTTTGTGGCTCTGGTGGGATTTGAACCCAGATTTCTCACACTTGAGACCAATGCTCTACCAGGTTAGCTAAAGGGAAATCCCCGCTAGCCGAGCTAGTAGGAACATGTTTTCAATCTGGAGTTCACCTTGCTACACTTATAATGCAATATAGATGTATTTTCAAAATACGTGTGCATTCATTGCTTAAAAAAATAAAGGTAGTATTTGGGCATCTGAGGCTTTTACAGACTTCCTGACCGAAGGTAAGATCCAGAAGTTACAGACAAGGAGTTTCAAGACCTCGTGAAATCCAATCGAGTTATTCACTTTACTATATCCAGTGAAACAAAGGCCAGTGTTGTTGAACACTTCAACATAACTCAAAAATATGGTTGCATTTAACAGCCAACAATTCCAGCCATCATATGGATGTGGACAAGATTTGGCCAAAGCCTACAACTCCAGTTATCATTTAATTATAGTGTCAAAATGAAACTGAATGAAATAATCAAAAGCAATAAAGATGTAGTTTTTAATAATCTTTGTAAAAATGGTTAAAACTATGCCAAACTTCAAAACTGGAGACACAGTAGGAATCTCAAATCTATGTTAAGCTGCTTGTTCACACCTGTTCACAGCACGAAGGTCCCAGGTTTGAATCCGACCTGGTCCTTTCTGTGTGAAGTTTGCATGTTCTCCCCGTGTTTGTGAAGTTTCCCTCCAGGTGCTCCGGCTTCCTCCCTCTTCCAAAAACATGGAGGTTATGTGAATTGGTGACTCTAAATTGACTGTAAGTGCGAATGTGTGAATGTCTGTCTATATGTGTCGGCACAGCAATAGACTGGTGGCCTGTCCAGGGTGTACCCCACCTCTGTGACCCTTAAGTGAAATAAGCAGGTTCTGAGAATGGATGGATGCGTATTTTTGTGGACTGCGCAGTGGTTTTCATAAAGGGTGACTTGGGTGACTTAAAAATTATGACCGGCTTATTGGCTTAGTAACCGTTGAGTAACAGTGGAGCTAACTGGAATAAGCAGTTTTGGAAAATTGATGGATGAATAGGTTTAGAAAATGAATAAATGAAGTGTAGGGTGCCAACAGTTCTGACAAGGACTGTACATAAATATAACATAAATATGACCATTAATCACAGCCACTCTGAGTGCTTTGATTCTTGATAATATTTAAAGCTCCAGTGTGTAGGATGCCGTTACCGGACACAATTTTTCACTTTTTCACTTCTGGTGATTGGGATTCATGCTCCCTTGCCTTTTCTTGTGATAAGCATATGTATGATCCTCTAGTTTACAAAAATGAGGGTTCTCAAACTTGTTAGCCTGCACCAGCAACCAGTAGACACTCTATAGGGAAGCAACAACTGATTCATTTTCTTTTTTCTTCAGCCTTCCGGCCATGCTGGAAAACGCAAAAGATAGATTCAATATGTTAATTTTGGACAATTATATCAACATGGTGGTGCAACATGGCGGCCTCCATGAGGGGGCCCGCTGCCATGTAGATATATATAAAGGGCTCATTCTAAGTTATGAAAACACATCAATTCATTGTTACAGAGAATTATACACTAATATACAGATAGTTCTGAATGCTATATTCCATTTCTGCTAATAAACACCCCTAAATCCTACACACTGTAGCTTTAAAAAAAATAAACCAAAAATAAATAGTGGCTCATCAATCTTATTTGTAATCCTTATACCAAAAAACAAAATTGTTGAACATTAGGTGACGTTATTTTGAAGTAAAACATGTTTCTAAATAAGCTAATATCAGTAAAATTGGAACTTATAAAAACACATTTTCATGAAATAACAGGCTCTGTGCTCCTTTGCAAATAGCAGCAGCTCTGTCTTTTTAATATGGAAGATCTGCTATGAAATTCAATTTGGTTGTCTCCACTTTTCAGGCTGCATTGAAACCCCATGACTTGAGGATGGACAGTTATGTCCTGCCAAGAGCACGAGGGGGGGGAAAAACGCACTTTTGTTGACATTAGACTGAGTATTGTTGATACCAAGCATTTCTTTCTTTCTTTTCTTTTCTTTTTTTATCTTACAATTTATGCTGTAATTTTGTCCTTAGGTACACAATTAGCCGAACAATGGCAAACCTGTTGGCTCACTCTTAGAATCACATGCACTTTTTCAGCTAACCGTCTTTAACCTAATTGGATCCACACAGTTTAGTTTTTTATACATACACTGATGTGGACATCTATATAACAATTTGAAGCCTGTTCCTGCGACTGTATTTTCTGACCATTTTAAGAGGCCATAAGTAATTGGACAGTTTATTGGCAAGCCATTTCATGGCCAGGTGTGGCCTGTTCCCATGTTATTCCATGGACATTTAAGAAGATTAAGATTAAGCAGATGGAGTTGATCCCAAGTGTTACATTTGCATTTGGTAGCTTTTCATTGGAACTGTCAGTATGAGCTCCAAAGGGGTGTTGATGCAAATGAAGGAGGCCGTAATTAGGCTGAAAAAAAAAAAACTTTAGGAGTGGCCAAATCAACATTTTATTATATTCTTAAAAAGAAATGCACTGGCGAGCTAAGCAACACCAAAAGACCTGGAAGATCACAGACTACAACTAAAGTGGATGAAGGCAGAATTCTTTCCTTCGTGAAGAGAAACCCCTTCATACATCTTGCCAAGTCAAGAACACTCTGAAGGAGGTAGGTGCATCATTGTCAAAGTCTACAATCAAGAGACACCTTCATGAATGTAAATCCAGAGGGTTTAGGTCAAGGTGAAAAAACCACTGGTAACACTCAAGAAGAGGAAGGCCAGAGTTTGTTTTTTTTCAGAAAACATAAAAACTTTAAAAAAGAAAAAAAAGAAAAACTCCTGCCCAGTTCTGTAACAGTGCTCTTTGGACAGATGAAACCAAGATTAACTTGTACCAGAATGATGGGAAGAGAAGAGTTTGGAGAAAGAACGGTATGGCTCATGAGCCGAAGTCTCACATCATCTGTCAAACGTGGTGGAGGCAGTGTTATGGCATGGACATGTATGGCTGCCAGTGGAAGTGGGTCACTGATGTTTCCTGATGATGTGACTGTTGATGGAAACAGCATAATGAATTCTGACGTGTATCGAGCTATACTATCTGCTCAGATTCAGCCTAACGGTACCAAATTGATAGGATGGAGCTTCACAGTACACATGGATAATAACCCAAAACGTACTGCCAAAGCAACCCAAGAGCTTCTCGAGGCAAAGAAATGGAATATTCTTCAATGGCCAAGTCAGTCACCTGACCTCATTCCAACATAGCAGATTTTCACTTACTAAAGATAAAATTGAATGCAGAAAGACCCACAAACAAACAACAACTGAAAGAACCTGCAGTAAAGAACTGGCAAAGCATGTCAGTGGAGGAAACTGAGCATTTCGTGATGTTCATATGTTCCAGACTTCAGCCAGTCATTGACTGCAAAGGATTTTCATCTACGGATTAACAATAATCCTTATATTTATAATTATGTTACTTTGTCCAATTACTTTTGGCACGTGAAAATGTAGGGCCAGTGTATAAAATGGTTGTAATTCCAAAATAGTTAATGCAATATTTTTATTAAACCTTTTGAATTGAAGCTATAAGTCCACATTTCAATCACATCTTGATTGCATCATTTCAACTCCATTGTGGTGGTGTACAGAGGCAAAATGACAAAAAAAATTGTAACTGTAATATTTATCTACCCAAATGTAAATCAAGGTGCATTACATAGTGAGAAGTGTCCACATGCTAGTTTTTTTTTTAATAAGAAAAGAGTGAATTTGGACACATGCAAAACAAAAATAATGTTATGGGGTTGAAAACTGGATGTGGAGGTGGTATTTTGCACTTGAACAATTATAAAGAAGTGTCTCTTTGCTATGTGTTAAAAGACACACACACACACACACACAATCATACTATAATATTAATGGAAACCTT
Source organism: Chatrabus melanurus (assembly GCA_900302635.1). Lineage (NCBI taxonomy): Eukaryota > Metazoa > Chordata > Actinopteri > Batrachoidiformes > Batrachoididae > Chatrabus > Chatrabus melanurus. The sequence continues at coordinate 13,943 of OMMV01148527.1, forward strand.
ACCCCTGCCTTAACATGAGCACATTTAAACCAGATAAGCAACTGAGCCAGACACAACAAACACCTTTTAAACTAAACATATATCTTGCTCATATAACAAATCAATACAAAAAGTGAGTATAACAACCAAATTAAAAAATTCATCTATAATATATGGGCTTTGTTAATTTCTGTCAATGAAAAAAGCAAATTCTTCACCATCAAAAAGATATTTATTTCCCAGTATGTTCAAACTTATTTCATGTATTTTACCAAAGATAAGGTTTGCTTTTTTTTCCCAAATGAGCATAATTTCTTTTCATAACTATCCCAAGCCTCACACAACCATGTCATTATATACACATTTGGGGATTTCAACTAAATTGCACTGACAACAGTTGCAGTCCATCAGATGGGTGCAAGACAATGTCAAAACAATAATGGGCCCATTTATGTTTTTAAAAAACAAGAAAACTACCTGCCCTACGGGCGGGATATAAAGTAATAGGTACTTGCATTTTGAAGCAGGTATTTCTGCATCAGTATCATCACTACCACACTCCACTCTCCTATCACAGAACTTCCAGGTACACAACGTTGTTGATAAAAAAAAAAAAAAAGGGCAACTGGCGCCCATGCATGA
>OMMV01148544.1:0-10481 GCA_900302635.1 Chatrabus melanurus
CTTGTGAAAAATGATTTCTTGAATATCTCAGTAACTACTTATGATATACACTTGGTGTTTGGCTCATATGAAAGGCCTTTGGAAGGTCTTCCAGGCAATGTTGATTTGGTTGCTGGGGTAAACAATGGTTGCAAGGGAAACATTCTTTTTGAATATCTCAGGAACTACTTATGATAGACACTTTCTGTTTAGCTCATATGAAAGTTATTTTATATTGACTAAGTAATAAAAAAAAATTGTTTTTTTCTGTGAAAAAAAGGTTGATTCATGTTTCTTCCACCCTGGGACATCCCATCTGCAGGGCTTTATGCACTGCTTCTAGTTGTTTATCTGTTGTGGGATGTGCATGACCGAGAGGCTTTTATCAAGATCAATGTGTATCCAAAAAATTGATGGAAACGTTAATAAATACATCTCACCATAGCCTGTGTTGAGCTGGCAATGCAGCTGCTTCACAACCAGAAAGTGCCTGGTTCAAACGCACCTGTGCATCTACGATCAGGATCAAGAATCACAACTAGGAATTAGCAGGGCCATAGCAGAAACCAGCGAGTAATCAAGAGCGCGTTAATGAAATGTTTCAAAAGTTTTCAAATCCATAGATTCTATATACAGAACCAGCTATACTCATGTTAACACTGGAAGCTTTTCCTCACATATGACAGTGGATGTTCATTTGTAATATGACATTTACAGCAATAAAAGCAGAATTTGATCACTTTCACGAAGATCAAAACTCAAAAAATTTGGAGAAACTGACTGAAATGTTAATAAAAAGCACCGGTCACTTTGTGCCATGCATCACTGCTTCCACCACACTACGGAACCGCTTTGGGTCCTGGATGGCAACCAACCAGGCAGACAATGGGTGCATCCCCACCTCTTGAAGGTAGTTATCTAACGTGGGTGCCAACCTTGGCCTTTTCCTGCTGGATCATGCATGGAGAAGTGTGCCACATGGCCAAAATGTTGTAGCTGAAACTCCCACGAGCTGACTTCCTTTATAATGCAAGTGATACTTCTCATCTTTCCTAAGCCAGTGTGTCCCAATCCTGGTCCTCTGGACTCAAAGCTCTCCATGTTTTCCATTTGTCCCTGTTCTACTCAGATCAAGTTAGTCAGGTGTGTTCATCCAATCAACAGCTGGCTGAACAATGGAACATACATAACTTGGCTCATTATGTGCAGTTAGAGCAGGGAGAAATGGAAAATGCACAGTACTTTGGGTCGTGAGGACCAGCATTGGGAAACACTGCCAAAAGCAACCGCTCCTTTGCCACAAAGTCATTCCAACTATCAAGGATCCTCCAATGAGATGAGTAACAACAGCATCCAGTCATTGCTTTAGGTCAGTGGTTAGCGCCCAAGTCTCACAACCATGCAGTAAAACAGGAAGCACCAGGACCCTCAAGACTTGGCCCTTCATTCTCCTGCAAAGGTATCAGCTTCTCCAAACACCTCTGTCCAGCAACCTCAGGACTCCATGAACTCTCGATCTCAAAGGCCGAGGACCCTGACATAGGTGAATGTCTCTATAAGGTCAACATGTTCACTACATACAGATACACTTAACCACATAACCTTCTTGGCAGAGGTAATAAATGACCATTTAAATATAAATGAGGCAGATTTGGATTTTATTGTGTGGCAGGTTTGGTGTTTACCTCCTGTTTTATTTTCTGAAGTTGCTGCTGGTTAGAGAACATGAATGAAAAGTGACACATGCACATATGGGGCAGATATGGGAAGTAAAATCAAATTAGGAATCATTTTGTTTTCTTCCAAACTTAATAAAAATGAACAAAAAGGCCTTTGGCAGGATTGCGCTGCACTCTCATGTTATGGCTTTAGTTACAGTTGTCTTTTGATTTCACCCAAAATATAACTCTGTTATATTACATCTGAGTGCTGCAGGCTTATTGGACATCACTGAGGACAAATTCCACATTCAAGAACAAAGCAGCTGGATCTTTTGTTGCACAGACTAGGCAAGTATTTCATTTGTGGCTACAAGCCACACAGCAGACGTATCACTGTGATACCACATTGATTAATGTTAAGCTTTTCATGCCGGTAGCAGCAATTGATACTGCGGTTGCCAGGTCTTATTTCAACTCTTAATAACGTTGTGGCAGATCATTATATCACCATACTACTTTAGTTCTTTTTGCACAATTTCTGCCATTTGCCAGAAGATGCTGTTGTGGAATCAGCGATCATTACTTGTGAAGTCCAGTTAGCCAATGAATGCTTGGTCTGATACAACTGCTTGTGAATCAGTGAATTGAAGTGGGCCATGAACCGTGCATGTATGCACTGTGACACAGATACGCAAAAAAGTTGACAGATTAAACAGTCAGTGGGTTGGGTCGCTTGTGTTGCATTAGGTTTAATCGGTAAACAGGACAGATTAATGCCGTTTTCACCAGTCCTGGAGGATTTTTGTGACCCTCTGCCATCAGAGAAGAAATGTCCATTTTAAACCAGAGAGAAAACAGAGCGACTAGTTCAAAAAACCAAAATTTCCCATTTAACTGATGCATCAAGCTTTCTTAAAGCAAGAAATTTGTTCCAAATATGCTACTCTAAAATGTCATATTGCTCTACCGCAGTACTGCAGTGAAACGTTGCCAAATTAAAAAGTAGAACCACAGCGTGAAAGTATGATGTTCTGTGTTGATACAAGAGGATACACAGCTTTCAAGGCAAATAAGGATAAGCAATTTGGATGCAGCTACCCCTGCCTTCTTGAGGCAGGGGTAGTTGTTGATCTGGACAACTGTTGTAAAGGACTTTTGTTCACTGGGGAAATCTACCAGACTTGTTAGCCATGGTCTTCTGGACCTTTCTCTTTAAAATTATACCAAAGAGTTCCATACATCAGCATTACTGCTCATTGCGCCTCGTGGCATATAGGGTTATGGATGAGGATGGTGAGGATGCCCCGTGGTCGTCTCCCTAGGGAGGTCTTCCCAGCACGTCCAACTTGGAGGAAGCCCTGGGGAAGACCCAGGACACGCTGGAGGGATTATATCTCACAGCTGGCTTGGGAATGTCTCGGAATCCCCCAGGAAGAGTTAGAGGATTTGGCTGAGGATAGGGAAGTGTGGGCTGAGCTGCTTGGTCTGCTGCCACCGCAACCCAGACCTGGATAAGCGGCAGAAAATGAATGAATGAATGAATGAATGACTGTCAATCTGACTTGGTTGGTCAAGATATTGAGATGGTCTGTCTGCTCTTTTATTTGGTGTCCAGTATGTGACACTGAGGCCATATCATCTGCAAAGTCAGGGTCTTCAAGTGTCATGAAGGGGAGATTCTTCTCCGTCGTGTCAACATTTAACAGGACAGATTACATGATTCATCCTTGGTGCGCCCCAGTCATCACTTTGACGCTTAGATCACTTTGACCTGTACAACAACATGTAGGGTTTCAGTAGAAGCATTTTATGATATTAGCAATTCACAATAGGATGCCATATGCTCTCGAGATCTGCCATAGACCATCTTGAAGAATGCCGTAAAAGGTTTTCTCAAAGACTATGAACTTGACGTATAACTAACTCTGCCACTCAGAACACTGTTCAAGAATATCCTGCAGGGTAAAAATTTGGTCTGCGCATGGACGTCATCCACACAAAATCCACCTTGTTCATTCCGCAGAACACCATCAACATCGCTGATACGATGCTCAATTAGGCATCAACAAGAGAGCAGGTGTAGACCTGCTATTGCTGAAGTAACTGTATCATGGTGCAAAATTCTCGCTGATGCCAAATCGCCAAAGGGAAGCAACCTGAGTTACTTTGGCGAAATCAAACTCCCACTCTGTACTAAACTGCTGACAGAGGAATTCAGTTACAAGGTGCAAAATAGGGTCACGTTAAAGGAGAAGTTCACTGTTTTACTACCTTAGTCATATTGAAACATTGTTAGCAATCAAGTCTGAGTGTCAATGGGCCACCGGCAGTCGAGTGATAAATAAACTCAAACTGTGATTTTTCCAAATACTAAAACTGCATAGTGCGGTTATTAATGCATTCTTGCATTTTATTATTGCATATATTGCTAAAGATATTATTGCATTTCTATCTGGACTACTTACCCCCTGGTGGTACTCATGCTATAAACAGAGCTGAAGATTCAACGTCTACCTTTGTTGTTCATTGGTCAATAAAGTTTGGGCGATACGTTATCTGGTTTAGCTAGTAGTAAACAGGTGTTCCTTCCACCTTGGCTAGTTCACAGGAGAGGCTAACAATGTGTTTTATGTGTGTGTTATTTATATTGTCTGCTTTTGCTTTTACTCTGTTTGGTACACTGCTTGTTCAATATATTATTTATACAGTTTTTTGGGGGTTTTTTTATGACGGGACCAGATGCGAGATCCATGTGCAACATCGGCTGTAAACAAATTGACCAGAGCTAACAATTAAAGTCCCGTTCTCACGTTCAACAACATGCATCCTGAAAGTTCATGGTCTATAACCTTGACAAACCGGCGTGTGAAGATCACAGTTGCGTGGGCTAGCGCACGATGTGATGATGTAACACGGCAGGCTAGTACCATGCGACGTATGCAAAAACAACCATAGCACAAATGTAGACACCGTAGTACGCCCGTAGTATGACTTCAACACAACCATGGTGCTTCCCGTAAACCTCCTGGTGACAACATTAAGGGTTCCACGGCAATACAAAGTATGCGACAGAAATCATGGAATTTTTGAACATTGCCGAAATTCAGTCACAGTTAAAACAAGACCATTTTTCACACAATCGGAGTGCAGCACTAACAATGTTTGAATACAACTCAGGCTGAAAAAAAAGGGGAAGCTTTCCTTTAAAATGCTTTAATTGTCAAGCCAATTGAGAAGAATGAGTTATTAGCAGGAGCTGGCACAGCTGGCGGCTGTCCTGCCAAGCCAGTGGAAGGGGAAACGATGGGCATCGTCACAAAGTTCCTCTTCCATCTCATTCTAGACTGGTATGCTACAATGAAAAACCTGTCAAATTCTATCAAATTCTGTTTAATATTTTACACTGTAGCCCAGTGTTTCCCAACCCTGGTCCTCAGGGAACACCTAACCTGCACATTTTCCATCTCTCCCTGCTCTGCCAAAAGCTGATTAGCTCATTCAGGTGTCTCTTAGCTCTTGATTGGCTGAGCACACCTGAATGAGCTAATCAGCTTTTGGCAGAGCAGGGAGAGATGGAAAATGTGCAGGTTAGGTGTTCCCTGAGGACCAGGGTTGGGAAACACTGCTGTAGCCAGTCCTTTTTGATGCACGGACAAGAAAATATAACCCAGTTGATTATCCCCCTTTTCTACTCTGTGGGGAGGATAATAACCTGGAATAATTTTCATCACTTCACAGTTTACAGTGAAACCATTTTGCTCTCACCCACACTCTTCCTCTGTGTGTGTCCTTGTTATTGAAACCATGCTCCTCCGTATCATCCGAAACCATCCAGCACATGCACAGGAGATCCTTCAGGCATGTGGATGCTTTCAAGTGGCAATTAAAATTTAGAAAAAGCCAGTTAATAACATTATTACCGCACGATGTGGAAACCATGTGCACATAAATTGCTGCTGTAAGAGTTCTGCTGTCTCGCACGCCGCTGCCTTGTTCTCAGGAGATTTACCCTGTAATGCAGAATGGAGACCTTTTTTTTTTCCCCTCCCAAACCTGAATTGAATTGGTCTCAAGGGCTTCCAGTGTACATTCAGAAGGGACACCTCAGTGCAATTTGCTCATACATCACAAAAAGTGTAATTCTGAGGTTTATGTAGGGAAGAAAAGTTGCCTTTTGCGCTTGATAGTTAATACTTGAGGTGTAATTTCTACCCGATCGAGCCAAACATGCCTGCAGCATCAACACTACGCATCAATAATACTATTATAGGTTTTACAGCGGCGTGGAGTAGTTTAGAAGCAATATTCCGAAGCAAAAAATAAAAAATGGCATTCTGATCTTCAACTGGGTTTATTCTGTAGAAATATGAATGCCCTTGTAAACCTTATGGTATAAAAGCTGTTATTAGTTCCCATCAAGCAAACACTTCACTTCGCAGTATACCAGTGTTGAGCACGAATACTTCCATCTCTGTTGTAATATAGTAACACCGACAGTTTCGTGCCATCTGTGCTCAGTGTTAAACGGATATGCACTCACCGGCCACTTTATTAGGTACACCTTGCTGGTACCGGGTTGGACCCCCTTTTGCCTTCAGAACTGCCTTAATTCTTCCGCTCACTGGACAGCTTCTCTTTTTCAGACTATTCTCTGTAAACCGTAGAGATGGTTGTGTGTGAAAATCCCATCAGCAGTTTCTGAAATACTCAGACCAGCCCGTCTGGCACCAACAACCACGTTCAAAGTCACTTAAATCCCCTTTCGTCCCCATTCTGATGCTCGGTTTGAACTTCAGCAAGTCGTCTTCACCACGTCTAGGATGCCTAAATGCATTGAGTTGCTGCCACGTGAATGGCTGAACATGTGTACCTAATAAAGTGGCCGTGAGTGTAGAAGGAGCCTTCTGTCAGCTCGGTACTGCCTAGTCCACACGGCTCTGTTTTCATTGGGAGCGCTGGATTGAAACGAATCCGGCACATGTCCGTATCTGAAAATATCCGCATCCACAAGAAGCCGTATTCTTTTTTTTCTTCGACATTTGGAGCACGATGTAGTGCAGCGCAAACAGAAGGGGTGTCACGTTTTGCCATCGTGTGGCAGGAGGCCGATAGTGGCGCGCATGGGGCTTGGGTCCGCCCGACAGAAGCACCGTGCTTTCTGTGGTCCGCAGATACGCCACGTGCAGATTATACAGCGCGATCTTGATCTTTATCTTTTTGAACATGCTATTAAATTCAACAACCATGTCAAAAACACTCCGTCATTGCTGACCTATGGAAATGTGTGCTCTTCTTCTGTGCTTCACAAACGGGTTCACAGCAACAGGACATACTGCTGCTTCCTCCTGCTGGCTTTTAGTGTTACTGCACCGTTTCACAAAATACACAGATTCAATGTCCACACACAGAAACGACTCCTGTCTTTTTGTTTCGATTCACTCTGGAGAGCGTTTTCCAAACGCACCGTTTTGGGTTGGCAAAAATGGCGCATTCGTGTGGATGCGAGGCCAAAACGGATAGATACTTAGCTGTTTTCCTGTGAAAACATATCCGTGTGGACAAGGCCTGCGATCGTTGTGTCCGTGTTCTGAAATCTTATGGATAAGTATTTAATGTTCTCACAGACCATCTCCATCATCACCGCCGCCTACGCTTTTTGTCTCTTCTGCTGTTGATACATTATTTCGACTTCTTCGACCGTGGCCATGTTTAATGTAGTCAGAAACTGTTGAGCCTGTGCAGTGCCCTCTGGTGGATGTATAGCTTATCATCCGTACTGACATAAAGGACGTATGGAAGTATGAGTTCACTTTATCTCGGCAGTGATGTTCACATCTCTGGGTCCTCAGCCTTTGAGATTGAGAGAGCTTATGGACCATGAGGTCGCTGGACAGAGGTGTTTGATGATGATGATATGTTTGCAGGAGAATGATGGCCCAAGCTTTCAGGGTCCTGGTGGTTCCTGTCTTACTGCATAGGTGTGACAATTGGAAGCTAATTAGTGACCTAAGACCATGAGTAGATGTCTTTGGTACTAGGTTCCTTGGGCAACGCTGGAATGACTTTATGTCAAACAAACGGTTACTTCGGTAGACCAAGATGAGGAGTATCACTTGCATTGTGTGTTGTTTTCTGTCCCCTGTCCCCTGTCCTGTGTCCTCTGTGTTCAATGTTTAAGATCTTTGGTTTATTCTCACCTTGAGTTTATTTTATGCTTTAGCCATTCTCGAGTTCTCCTTTGGTTTCTCACTCACATTTTCTGTTATGTTTCTGCCTTAGTTATTTTTCAGTTCGGCTCAGATTATTTTGTCATTAGTTTTGTCTGCACACAAGTTCTGTTTCAGTTCTTTGTCCACCGTGTCTTTCACTCGTGTCTGTGTCAATTTGTGGGTGTGTCTCTGTCACTGCGTACAGATGAATTCACTTCACCATCACCGCACCTGTTCGCGTCCTTCCTCGTTAAGTGTCCACTATTTAAGTTGGTCACAGTTTGTTTTCAGTTGCTGGATTATTCTCTCTATCGGTTCCGTCCATGTTCTCGCTCTGTTCCGTTCTCCAAAAAAACTCACATTTTTGAAACTTATCCCGTCTGTCATCTGTTCTGTCTCGTTCCCCGTTTGTTTGTTCTTAGGTCTCTGGTGGCACAGTTCCCGTACTTCTCTCCCCCCTGGTCACCGTCTCATTTCCTCCCAGCTCCTATTTGATTTTTTTTCTCCCAGACCCTGGACTTCCCCATGACCTTGACTTCCCTCAGATAAGTAATCAGTTCTTTTCCCATTTTGACTCTTACCTCCTGTTTATTATTTTGACATTGATTCCATTTTTGTCCCTGGACTCCCGTTTGTTCATTTATCAGTCATTGACTTTGTACCACATTTTCTGTTTGTAAATGAATCCATTTATTATTTATCCCTCGTTCTGTTCTTTGTGCCTGTCTGCATATTAGGTTCACTTCCACGACTAACCATAACATTGTGAAGGCACGTCAGCCATAACATTTTGGCCGTGTGGAGCGTTTCTCTGGCCATGATCCAGCACGCAGGTGCCTCAGTATTGAGGACCCCATAAGCTGGACAAGACCAAGGGGACGCCCACATTTCAGCTGGCTGTGGCAGACAGATGGTTACTTTCGAGAGGTGGGGATGGACGGGTTGTCTGTCTGGGCGATTGCCATCCAAGACCAGGGGCGGTTCCGTGTTGTGATGGATGCGGCATCAATGCATGATCTCAAACCTGAGCTGATGATACATTATGAGGCAAATCTGTACAAATTTATACAGCAGCTTCTATTCTTGTAATAAAACATGGAATAGGTATGATAAATATCCTCAGAAGAACCATATATTAGGGTATCACTGAATGAGGTATCATAATCACAAAATTCGCATGAATCAGCGTCAAACACATAAAGTGTGGGTGTCTAGAGTTGCATCTCGAAGGACAACAACTGGAATGGGGACTCCGACTCCGTGTCAGGGATTTGGAATGCTTTAAGATGGGAAGTGGACATTTTTAACTGGGGAATTCCGATCTCCCACTTGGTCTGGAACACACCCCAGGGGGGCTAGAACAGCCACTGCACACAAGGACAAATTAATCAGGGTGAAGGCCTTTAGTCTAGCCAAGAGATTATCACTGCTTCATTAGCAGCTAATTAAAACACAGCAGACTGGATAACTGAACGCCGCTGGTGCCACAGGTGATGGCACTGGGCCTCAGCGCTGTCGGCTAAATTTATTGGGCTGCTCTTATGGTGGCTGAGACGCTTCAAGCTGCCCCTGGCCGCTCCTTTGGTTAACTGTGCCGCTCATCAGATACAGTTCCACAGGACGGCGGTTTTATGGACCCTGAAATAAAGTTATTATATGAGCCTATTTCCTCTTTATGTGGAACAATCATGTCAGTAAGCACCCGGAGCAACACAGAATTTTAATGCATGCTCTAAAGAGCTGCAGCCTCCTGCTGGAGGTCAAATGAAAATAACCTGCAAATGCGCCAATCTGTCAACAAGTATTAGCTTATCAAGGCTGCTGTGAGCCGGGAGGGCAGAATGGAGTGAATCATCAATGGAACGACAGACAGCTACTCGAGGTTTAATCACGGACCATCTGAATTACTTACACAGTGATAGGAACTGGCCTTTTAAAGTTGCTTTTGATATGTCACAAATGTTGTCGTGGGAAAATCTGACATAAAAATATTATAGTTCAAAATTAAAAAGATATTGAAATACATTGTTTTCACAACAGTTTCGTAACAATGACAATCAGGTTTTTACAATAACAGCGGTTAAAGGTCCCAAAGCTTAAGGTCCTATCACACTGGGCTGCGACACCATGCGAACGGCATTCCCGTGGGAGTCACCGAGAAGCCCCGGCGCATCCACGGGGAGTCCCACACCCGTCGCAGGCGTCGCAGGGCGGCGCAGAGTGGCACACAAGCGTCGCTTGGATTTAGGGCATGTCCTAAAAATTCATCCGACACAGGCATTCCTGACAAATTTCCACAGACGTCGCAACGGCGCAAACCCCTTCTGGAACCCGACGTGAACCGTTCGTAATTATTGTGGCTCATGATAAATCCAGCCCCCCTGTGAAGACGGCTGCATCACTGTCCACCCAAACTGCACATTTACAAGACATGTCCACACTGTATTTTATGGAATAATGGCAATAACATACGTGCACGGTAATAAGATAAATGCGTGATAATTACTTACCTCTCAGAGACACTCTGGCGAGATGTTAGCGAGGTCGACGTTCCGTCTGGACGTAAAATTAATTCCACACGTCATAACTGCTGCTCTTGAAGTCACACAGTTTGTACATTCCATGTAAAAAA